>JAAMXP010004813.1:0-17407 GCA_019693395.1 Ettlia oleoabundans | reverse complement strand
GCCGGTGTTTGTGCAAGTGAACACCAGCGGGGAGGAAAGCAAGTATGGTGTCGAGCCATCGGACTGTGTGGAGCTGGCGCGGCACATCAAGGAGCAGTGCCCCCACCTGCGGTTTGCGGGGCTCATGACAATTGGCATGCCTGGTGGGTGGCTGTGTGGGAGGATGGGCGGCTCTGTGGGTGGGTGAGTGGGCGGAGTGAACTCTTGGTGGGTGGGTGCGGCTGTTGGTGCATCTGGTTGTGTGGTACTGCATGCGCTACTTACTATGGGCATGCCTTGTTGGTGCCAGTGTGGGTGAGGATGGCTGAGTGAGTGATGAGCCGGTGTGGTGGGTGGGGAATGGTTGGGCCTGCGACTGCGAGCGGCCATAGGGCATTGCGTGTGTGTAGACCACTTTCCCACACAGGGATCTGCCGGTGCCTGCCAAATCTGTTGCCTCCCTGACCCCTGCAACTTATCCTCGGTTTCCCTACTACTACGCCTGTCTTGCTTTGCAATTGCAGATTACTCATCCCACCCCGAAAACCTCCAGTGCTTGCGGGATTGCCGGCAAGCTGTTTGCGACGCGCTGGGGCTGCAGGAACATGAAGTGGAGCTGAGGTGTGTGCACTGTTTCAGTCTGCTGCGGCTGCTGCTGCTGCTGCCAGTTAGTAGGCAGCTATTGGGAAAGCGGGATTGCGTCGTGCCTCAGAAGAGGTTGGCAAGGGCAGCCTGCGCACTGAGGAGCCCCGGGGGCAGGGCTGTGGGGTGTGTGGGTGTTGTGTATGAGGGAGCCACGTGGGCTGCAGAAAGACGAGGTGAAGCTCAGGTGTGTGCATTGAGGAGCTCTGGTGTGGGTGCATGTAGGGGCTTGGGCGGGTGGTGGTGCTCAGGATTTTCCCACAACCACGCATTCCCATCGTTGGTGCTTAGTTGCGAGGGCCGGTACGTGGGCGGTACTTGGAAGGGTGGGTGGCTGAACACTGTTTTCAATCGGCCGTGCGCTGTTTCTTCAGGTGCTGGGGTTGCCTTTGATGTGGGCGTGCTGCTCCTCGCTGCCCCGCCTATCCACAGTACAACTGATCCTGGAGGTACACATACTCCATGCATCTGCCATCACAACTGATCCTGGCGGTACACATACTCCACATGCACCTGCCATCACATCTGCCTTGCTGAACCTCTTGCCTTCCCCCCCTTACGTGCCGCAGCATGGGCATGAGCGGCGACTTTGAGGCAGCCATAGAAATGGGCAGCACCAACGTGCGGGTGGGCAGCACCATCTTTGGCGCACGGGAGTACAAGCCCAAGGCATGAGCTGGCGGCACACTGCTGTAGGCAACCACGGTGGCTAGGAGCAGCCGCCAGCAAGGTGCCATTCAGCAGCTGCTGCAATGATCATGCAGCAATAATCACGTATCGCTGTTAGAACATGAGTTGTGCTTGGGCACAGACCGGCTGTTGGGTGCCCGTCCATTGCCGCTGCAGGCCGCCTGCCTGCCTGTCTTCCTGAATGCCAGCCTGCCTGCCTAATCTTTGAATCCTGTCACATTTACCCTTTTACTCTGAGTTTGCACCGTTGAATCTCCTCGCTGAAACCTCTACATATTTCATTCTCTTATTCAAGTGCACGGGCGGCTGCGGATTGGCGCAGCCGCCTGGTGCCAATTGCAACCATGCATTAAAGTTTCATACTAAAAACCAGTAAGCAACACAAATCAATAAGTAACCAACCAATGAGCATGGGTCAGGTCAAAAATACATGAGCCACGTTGCTCCACCTCCCACGTCTGCTGGCTGCCGCTGCCCTAGCCTCCAGTAAAAGCCAGGTCGGTGCAGACCCTTGGTGCAGCGCCCGGCTGCTGCCCTGGGCACAGCCCATCCATCCTGCCATACTTGTCTCTGGCTATGTAAGTCAGGTAGTACTGCACGGAGGTTGTAAGGCAGAGAAGCAGGTTGCAGCAGGGCAAGACCGAAGGAGGCAGGCATGCATGCTGGAGGGGGACGAAGGGATGCTGGGTTTCCTGCACTGCACTGCAAGTGTGAAGTCCTAGTGACTAATTTGGAGGGAAGGAAAGCAGGTGGGCACCCAGGAAAACAGTCATGCAAGAGGCGGGCGGCCGGCAGGCAGAAGTGGAGTGAAGACACACCACTCCATGTAGCAATATCGAGTGATCGAATCTTGGCGGGAGCAGCTAAACATTCTTCACGCAAGCCATCTGTGTCGCAAGCTCCGTTGCGGTTAGGCGGATGTAAAACACGCACATGCATGCATGCATGCATACGATGTTGGGTATCAATGGGGTGGATCGCATCTGAGCAATCTTTGTGCTATGAACGACCCTGGCAATTAATGTAAGCGCAGGCAGTGTCCTCACCCACCTGGGACTGCGGAAGCATGGCCCCCCCTGGCGCCCAGTCGCAAGCGGTGATGGCCCCGGTGGTGGCGTTGGTGCCAGCGTCAAAGACCGGCACACGCCCAGTGGCAATCAGCACTGGCGCCTGTGGGTTGCCGCTGTGGTCTATCGGCATGGGGCGGAAAACTGCGGGCGGTGAGGGTGTATTGCACGGCCAGCAACAGCAGCAGCAGCACGGAGGGGTTGGAAGCAACGACTGAAAGAAGTGGCATCGGGAAGAAGACTGGGCAGTGTGGGTGGATGGCTCCAAGGTTGTTGACAGCAGCATGCGCCGATCGAAGCACCAGAGTAGCAGAGAACAAAAGCAACAACAGGCAGGACACCCAGTTCCTAGTGTGATGGCTTGATTGGCGGCACCGCCAGGCCGCCAGCCGCTGAACCCTAGCACCGCCATCTACTAGGCTAGGCAATAGCTGAAACAGCGGGTCTGCTATTGTCCGGTTTCTCACCAGCATAGATCAGCAGCGCCGGCTTGTCCAGGGCAAACTGCATCCCAAAGCTGCTGCCGTTGCGCATGGAGGCCGGGAAGGCTGGGCCCCACAGGAATGCCGGCGGCGCACCGCCCTCCAGACTAAGCTGCACCTTGGCGGGGCGGGAGGCCACGGCGGCGCCAGGTGGCGGTTGCCAGCTCAGCGCATCGCTGCAGAACGAAGAGTCGAGCGGCCACTGCTGTATGCCGCCGCTCTGCAAGGTTGGAGTGTCGGGGCGAAGCTGAGCCTGAGCGCAAGCCAGCTGTGGGGCAGCCGGGCAAGTGTCACCCAAGTCGGTGCTTGTTGCTGCAGGCGCCGCGGCGGCAGTGGCTGCTGCCTGGTCATAGCTGCTACAGTGAGGTGCCAGGCCTGTGAAGGTGGGCAGAGCATTGGCAGCCACCAAGTAAATCTGCAGCAAGAAAGCATGAGGATAGTGCGTGGCCACCATTAGGAAGATCCTCACGCAAAAAGGGCTGCAGGGTTGTTTTCAATCTGGCCATCACTTTGCAGGAAACATGCCGGACGTCCAGTTGGCTGCCCTAGGGCAAATACCCTAGGCATACTGGCAATTGCACAGAGAGGTAATGTTGCCTTCCATTTGCCGAGATTGCCACAGAGGCAGCGCGGGAGAGGCAGCGGCGGCACCGGTTTTGGCAGCAGCAGTTCATTGCCAATGCACCGGCGCAGTCTCATGTTGCATGTGCCTGTTGCTGGCCCACCATCGCAGCAGCATAAGGGCAGCAGTGGCAGTAACAGGTGCAGCCTGTGCAGCAAGACCAGCCAATACTATGCCAGCAATAAGGGATACCAACATGAAACCTTTAAGGCTCCTCACGTTGTATGTGTCTGTTGCCTGCCCCAGCCCGCCCTGGAAGCACTTGAGTTGCTCCTCAGACACGTTTTGCAGTGACTGGAAGGGCAGCGGCGACAGGTTGCCACTCATAGAGTGCATCGCTCCCAAAGTCTGCGACACCTGGTACACAGGGTGGTAAGCCGGGAGCGGCGCTAGGGACGCTGTGGTAGGCAGGATCTCGCAGAGCTGGCGGGCACGAAGCTGTTGCATTTTCTTGCAGAGCAGGCAGGCTGGCCATCTGTCAGTCAGTCAGTCAGGCAGGCAGGCAAACAGGCAGGCAGGCAGGCAGGCAGGCTTTAGCCAACAGTTATTGATACGTTGATGCAAAGGCCAAGGGCAGACATGTTGCCAGTTCAGGCACAGCCTACCTGGGAAGGTACCGAGAAGGTGCCGGCACTGACCAGGGCGCAGTAAGACGCGTCGTCGCACTTGCAGATGGAGGGCGGCAGTGGGTTGCCCGCCACGATGTCGGCCACTGAGGGCTCCCCAATAATGCATGTGTAGTTCCTGCAGCGGTACATATCAGGGAAACGGAATAGCTGTACAGTGCACAGCAGTAGCGGACCAGTGAAGAAGCTGCACTGCAGTGAGCACCCACACGTGATGCAACAACCAGCTGGCAGTAAGGGCTCATGTTTAGCCAGCATTGTGCAGCTTGTCCAGCTCGCAAACAGCACAGCCCATGCAGCACAGAGCGTGATCTTGTACCCTCCTGTGTGCATTGCGTAATGCACCTGTCCCACCCTGTCCAGCTTAGCAAACTGTTGCAGTATCGCCCACCTGTACTGCTCATACCCACCTGTACATTGCGTAGTGCGCTTGTCCCGCCCTGTCCAGCTCAGCAGACAGTTGCAGTGAAAAGGTGCCACGCTGCTCGTTCACACTGGCATTGAGGCCCGTTAGGCTGGTGAAGGTGGGTGCGACAGTGGTGGGGGTGATAATGCCGCTGCATGGAGCAGCGGCGGTTCTGGAAAAGTCAGGATTATCATGAAGCAGGCTGGCTGGCGGGCCTTAAGGCTATGAGTAGTGCTGCTTCTTGGGGGCCAGGCAGACGGGCAGGTATCAAGCCTGCGCTTGACACCGACCGTAGCCAGGCATGCCCACCTTAGCATCGACACAGCACTGCCTTGCAAGGGAGTGACGCCATCCTCTGTCACCACCAGGAAGGCTGTGTACTTGCCGCCACCCTGCAAGCCCCCGACAGGCGCCCAGAGCTTTCTGGCGTCGCCTGCTGTAGCAGTTGATGGTGGTGCCTCCCAAGGCAGGTGCCCCCAGCGGGTGAGGTTACCAGAAGCTAGTGCTGCAGTACCTCCAGCTCCCGTACCATGCAGTACCTCCAACGCTGAGGGCGGTACGGCTGCTACTGAGGAGGGCAGCACCACGTAGTACACAGACGCCCCTGGCTTGGTGAGCATGACAGCCAAAGAGAAGCTGGATGAGGTGATGTTGGTAGCCAGCGGGAAGCCACAGGCTAAGCGGGGTGCCGACAAATCAACTGTATGTACCTCAAAAACTGCCGGTGGCTGCTGCCTATTGGGCTGTGGTACTGCAGTATCCTCGGTGGACAGCAGAAGGTAGTACAGGGTGTCGTTTTGCAGGGCGCTGAATGGAGGCAGTACAACCGGCCGTCCCGCCTCTGGTACTGCCAGGCAGCCAGTGACCAGGGTGTCAAAGCTGCTGGCCAGCCCATCCACCCCACTGAAGGCTGTGGCTGGTGCTATGGAGCAGGTCTGGTTGATGGGGTAGCAAGTGGGGGACACAAGAGAACCAGGCTGTACTGCTGGTACTGCTGGCTCAGCCAGCAGTACTCGCTCACGCCTCTGCTTTTGCTTCCGCCGCTGATTGAGTTTAACACCAACATGCATGATGTTGGTAGCAGCTGGACCTGCCCCACCAACCGCTGCTGCCAAGCCAGCCGCATCTGGCTTTCCCAACAACCGTCTGTTGCTGTCAGTGCTCAAGGGCAGGCTTGCCACCTGTGCCCAGCCGCCAGCTGCCACCTCATCAGCTGCCGCCACGCTGGCACCTGGCTTTGCCACCACAAGGGCGTAATAAACACCACCCGCCGCATCCATGCTGACAGTCAGCCCAAAGCTGCTATCTGTAATGTTGGTGGGTGCTGTGGCCGGCAGCAGCGCTGGCGCTGACGTGGCGGGGGCTGTGGTTACAGTAGTGGCAGCTGGCGTGGGATCTGCCATGCCATAGCCATCCACTGCCACTAAGTAAACCTTGTATGCTGTGCCGCCCTGCAGCGCATGAACGCTTTGGCGGCACAGGGCCGCCACACAGGGCGGCGCCACCCGCACCTTAAACCACTGCCCTGCTGCAGCTACAGCAACGCTGCCGTTTGCCACCAGGCCACCTTGGAATGCGGCAGGGTCAGCGGATATTACAGCGCTGCTGGGGGGTGTGAGGGATGCAAAGGCCAGCTGACGGGATCCATAAGGGGCCAACAGGCGGTCGTAGGCAACCGCATAGTGTAGCATTCCTGAAATGCAACACAGGGATGGGAGACGGGCAGGCACCCGTCGGCAATGCATGGTACATGAGTGGAAGGGACCAGAAGGGAGCCTCAGCAGTGCTGCTCAAAGACCCGCACTCAGAAACATGCTGATGCAAAAAGCAAGCACTGCTGGGTCCACCCGGTAACCACTGTTGCCCTACAACCCGCACCTGGAGAATTCAGCTTGAAGTGCAGGTCAAAGGCGTTGGTGGTGGCGTTGTCGGCATACGGCGCATCCAGCCCGTTCACGTTGACTGCTGCCTCACCAGTCAGCGCATTGAGCACCTGCACGCTGCTAAGGCCCCTGCCATTGGCGCTGGCAGCCACCAGCAACACAACGTACGCTGTACCGTCTACCAACTGGGGGCAGCGTGCGCAGCGGTCTGCCTGGCTGACACCTGTGCAAGCAGCTGAGGCGCCGCTTGCTGCTGAGAGGATTGACACTGTGCTGAGCCTGGAGGCGTTGGTGGCGGGGCCATAGCCGCAAGCAACTGCCAGCTGCTGCAGGCCGCTCAATTGGGTGCTGCCTCCGCTGCTAATGCTACCACCATAAGCTTCCATGCTGGCGGCGGGAGCAGAGGCAGCATACACAGCACGGGCGTCCACATCCTGTCCTTGGATGAGTTGCACCAGTGTGCTGCCTGTACCTGGAACCTGTGTGTTCATGTCCGCCTGCCTGAAAGCCATGTAGCTTAGCACAGCTGGCCTATCTATAGACACCGACACATCAATCCAGGTTGCGCCTGTTGCCGCCACGGCAGGAGCACCCACAAACTGAGGCCGAGCCCTGCGGCGCTGTGCAGCTGGGATGAGCGTAGCGCACAGCACTATGAGCAGCAGAAGAAAGAAACCAGCAGCGGCAAGGATCCACCGCCGAGGGTGGTGCTGCACCGCTTCGAAGGTCGACTCCCAGAAGCGGTTGCAGGCGGGGTATGACTGTGCCGGCAGCTGTACACAGTAGCTGTCGGTTGCACCAGGCTGGTAAGCTGCCGCCAGCTGGCGCTTTTGAACGGAGGGGAGTGCTGGCACCGGGTCAGCAGCGCCGCTGCTGCTGAAGCTGCTGCCCACAGGAATGGCGCCTGGACGGCGGGAGCAGCAAGAAAACAGCTCAGAGTCAATCAGGCAGCCAGGCAGGATGGGTTTCCAAGGCAAGGCATTGCTGTGGCCGGGGTACGGCTCCCCTGCCCAGGTCCAGTAGGGCCTAAGTAGCGGGGTTATGTAACACACACGCTGTGGCCAATGCAAAGTCGCTCAACAGAGCCCTGCATCAGTGCCTCACAAGCGCTGTCTGCAGCAGCCTTCAGCCGCATCCCACAACTAACCATAACATCCTTGCAATGCCCCACAGCAGCGCCGCACAGCAGTGCTTGCAGAAATCTTAATTAAAAATCCGGACCCCACAGCCATGCCCCATACCTCTGCTGATGCCACCTGCAGCCTTCGGCGCCTGCAGCTGCCGCAACAGCTGGCGAATGCGCTCCTCCAGCGCCGCTATACGCTGAGCCTGCCTCTCCAGCTGGGCCGCCTGGCCCTCAACCTGTGCAATAACAGTTGGCATTATGGAATGCCTCTGAATACCCACTGGGATGTGCAACAGGGTGGGGGAAAATACCGCTCGGCATTTAATGGTGGCCTAAACTAATCCAAGCTGCTCATAAGAACCCACTAGCAATGCTCACTACCATACAACCTGCGCCTCACGGGCCTCCAGCAGCCGCTGCAGCTCTTGCACCTCCCGCTCCCGCTCGTGGAGCAACTCTTGGAGGGAGGATATTCGCCAAACCCACTCCTCACTGTATGGCAGGGGGGCACCATACCCGAGGATGCTGTGTTTCAGTTGATGACAACCCTAGAAACACGTATTGGCGCCTACCGTCACAATCCCTGTGCTAAAATATAAAAAAACCATGCACTGTAGCATCGGTGTTAGTGCCATCCGTCTCCTTTCTTACCTGTCGATCTCGGCCCGCCCCTCACGTGCCTCCCCAGTAGCTCCCTGCTGGTGCAGGCCCTTGAGGTAATCAAACAAGTTGTTGGTCTCCCAGCTTATCATCTCCTGAAGCTCCTGGCGGTCGACCGCCACCCCTGCTGGCCCCCTGTGTTTGTGGGTGCTACAGTTTTCATGGGTGCTGCCGCTCGTGCCCCCTGGATTCCTTGCAGTGCTGCCCTTAAGGTCGTCGTCATCCTCTACAACACTCTTGCTGCTGCCTGCCTGGGAAGCGTCATCGTTGTGGTGCAGCACCACTGTCACGGAGCTGCGCAGCGGTGTGTCGTCGTCTTCGCTGCCGCTTCGTGATGACAGTGTGTCGTCATCTGGCTGAGCATGGTGCTGCCACTGCTGTTGCCGCTGCCCAGCAATACGTCGTCGCGGAGAGTAAGAGCCTGATGCTGCAGCAGCAGAGCCGTGCTTATACCAGGCAGTGATGCTCCCGGAGCGCTGCTCCACATGCAGTTCGCCGTCATCCAACGAATCGTCAGAGCTGTAGACGACTCGGTTGGTGGCGCCGCCGCTACCAGGCAACCGCGGCTGCGCCTTGCCGCCCCCCTGCTGCTGCGGGGAGCACTCTGCCTCTCCTGCCTGCTGCCTGCGCCCTGCTGCTCGGCTGCTGCCTAGCATTGGCGCTGCCAATCTGCTCGGAACCGAGCCGCGGAGCCAGTCAAACACCTGCCAGCGAATTCGCCGCAGGTGGTGTCAAATAGTTGAAATCTTTCTGAAAATCCTTAAAATGCAAATCCAATGCGCCCAGCGGTGCTCGGAAGGCTGCATGAGCGATGCCCAGCCAGCTCAGCGGCAGATGACGACTCCGGTATTTTCCGCTGATTTGTCTGGGATTCGCTGAGTTTGATGAGTGGAGGAGTTTCAACAGATTGTCCCGTGGTTGG
Organism: Ettlia oleoabundans; assembly: GCA_019693395.1. Classification (NCBI taxonomy): domain Eukaryota; kingdom Viridiplantae; phylum Chlorophyta; class Chlorophyceae; order Chlamydomonadales; genus Ettlia; species Ettlia oleoabundans. The sequence continues at coordinate 8,302 of JAAMXP010004813.1, read as the reverse complement.
TGGACCGTTCCATAGCTGCCAAGCCCCACCATCACCAGGTTGTCGCTTGCCACGGAGCTTACAACCCACACATCAACGGTTGCGGTGAGTATTGCAACGACGCCCACTGCCAGAAATGTGCCTCTGCACTTTGTCCCAACGTTGCACCATTTTGTTCTTCCTAGCCGCCTTGCGCTTTTGTGCAGCGCCATGGTATATCTTAATATAAACAAGAGCTCGCGCGATACGCAGTCTTTGGGTAGCCCGCTCACCCCGGCTGTTACGCCTCCCGCCACCGCCGCGCTGCCGCCGCCGCTGCAGTTCCCATCCCGATGGGACGTTCGCCTGTGGAGCTTCGTGTGGGCAGCACGGGGGCGGGCCTCTTTGTGGGGTGCGGCATGGGTGTGGGCATTGTCACACCCGTGGCCCTGCACTCTATTCCTGTGCTGGGCCAGCTTGCCGCCAGCTTGGCTGCTAGCCTTGGCAGCCTAAATGCCGCAACCGGCGGCATCAGCAGTGCCGCTCGTAGGCGCGTACGGGCCCTAGGCGTGCGGCACCTAGACGCTGGTTTTGGCTGTGGCGTGATGCTAGGGTATGGCTGGGGAGCGGGACTCATGCTGAGCCCCACAGCGCAGCATAGCGTGGCACGTGGGCTGCGAGAAGCTGGGCAGAAGCTGCTGACCAGGCTGCCCCAGCCGCTCCAGCTTGCCGTGCAGCAGCGGCAGCACGGGTTGGCAGGGGCGGGAGCAATGGACTTGGGCCATCCTAGCAGCAGCTTTAGCAGTTCCCATGAATTGCTGCAAACTCAGCCGCCCCAGTTGTCGGCTAGTGGCCAACCAGGCAAGTGCCGGGGCGTGGCGTGCTGGAGGGATGAATCAAGGCAATTTATGGTGGCAACGATGGGTTGGGAGGATGATGGGATTGGGTGGGGATGGGACGAGATGAATGAGGTGAAAGGGAGTGAGCAGGCGGATCATCTGCTGCAAGGCTTGCCCGAGCAGGCAGATTAACGGCGGGTTGGTACATGAATACGACAGGATGGGATGGGATGGCTGCGCTTGCCGTGTGCACTGCTGCTTGCCTTTATGTGTTTATGCCCTGTTCTGCACTGCTGCTTGCCTTTATGTGTTTATGCCTGTTCTGCACTGCTGCTTGCCTTCATGTGTTTATGCCCTGTTCTGCACTGCTGCTTACCTTTATGTGTTTATGCCCTGCTCCCACCGCTTCGCAGCTTCAGACATGGTACGATTGTAAACAGAGGGAACCTGCTGGTCTGTCCTGCAGGCAGTACAGTGCCGGGAGGGGCCCCATCGCAATCCCCCAATCTCACCAATGACGGCAGCAGCAGCAGTAGCAGCAGCAGTAGCACCAGCGTTGGCCCCACGGACGGCAGCAATACACTTGGCGGCGCCAGAGGACAGCAACATGCCGCCAACCCGCAGTCAGAACAGCGGCAACAACACCAGCAGGCGGAGGCGGCCGATGGGGAGCAGGTGGCCGAGCTGACCAGGCTCGTTCTGAGGCAGCAGAACAAGCTGAGCGACTTAGAGCAGCAGGTTGCTACGCTGCAGGTGGCGGTGTGCAAGCTTGACCGCTCCGCACCGGGGTGTAAAAGCAAACACTGAGTCCAAAGATGCAGGCAGGCAACATTTAGGGCTTGATAAAATAATATAAAAAATAAAATACAAAAGGCAAGATTGTGGCGGCAGTTGAGTTTCATACCTGGCGGCAGGCCAGATTAGCGAGCACCGTCGCAAAGGTTAAAACCCGGAGCACTAGGGCCAACACTGCTGAGATTGCGTTTGAGCAGGCGTCAAGCTAAGCAACAATGTGGCAATCAACGGTACCTAGGACGCAAGGGTGAACCTGGTCTGGCAGGCTATCCCCACAAAGGTGAATCTGCTGGTGTTCAGGGGGTCCTTCCACGTTTCCCTGCTTGCTCCATGCCACTGTTATGTGAGGGTAGTTGCAACGATGTGTGTGTTACATAACCCCGCTCTTAGGCCCTACTGAACCTGGGCAGGGAAGCCGTACCGGCCGACTCATAACCGTGCCTGCGGGTATAGCCGGCAGCCAAGGGACACCCCTCCCCTAGCCTGCTGTCCGTCCTGCCGGACACGCAACCCCTATACCTCAGTGAGGGCGGGACGTGTTGCAACGATGTATGCCAACAGACCAGGTGAACAGGCAGGGGCAGCAAGGCGAGGTTGGGAGGGTTGAGGCTGGCATTTGTGCAGGCTGCAAAACAAGAGTTGCGGGCTGTAACCGCACAGCTCGCAATGTGTTGTGCAGCAGCTCAGTCACAGGTAGGACACCGCTAACACGGCACCTAGCCTGCCATTGTTTCAACGCAAATTCAGAGTCAGATAAGAAGAAGTTGGGAGGATCTTGGGCCAACAATGTGCACGCATTTCATCTGAAAAGGTAGGACACTGCTAACACGGCACCTAGCCTGCTGCTTGCTATTTTACTAACCCAAACTTACACTCACACTGTAGAGTCAGTCGGAGTCAGATAAATTAGGTTGGGAGAAATGGACAGTGCTTCAAACGACCTTGGGCCAACAAGGTGCAGGCATTTCATGTGCAAAGGGACAGATTTCAGGGGAGCGGAGTTAGGCGTGGTGCATCCAGCGGCCCGCCGCCATCAACGCCTGCCGCACATGTGAGGGCGACAAAGCTGGTGCATGCGGAGCTGCGACGGCCGCTACTCGGGGCTCACTTCAGGAAGGCAAAACGCGCCACAATAGCCTGCCGCCGCTGCTGCTGCATGCTGCTGTGGTGGGAGCTGGTAAGACAGTACCGGCAGCAGCAGCAGGGACGGTACCGCAGGCGCCAGCTGCAGCAGCTGCCGCCATGATCGTGCCGCTAGTGCCAGCAGCAGGGAGCGGCAGCTGGCGCTGCTGGGGCTGCAGCTTCTGCTCCTGATGCGGCTGCTTCTGCTGTGCATCACGCTGTTTCTGTGGATGTGGCTGCTGCTTACGTAAGCCAGCCGGCGGGCGCAGCTGAATGGGCAACGGCTTGCGTCGTGGCAGTGGGGCCTGCCCCTGCCCCTGCCACTGTGCCGGCTGCCGCTGCTGTGGCCACGTGAGACCCGACTGCTGCCTGCCTGGCTGCTGCCGCTGATGGGTGGCCCTCTGGACTAGCCCCAAAGCAGGAGTGCCCGCCGCACTTCCCTGCCGCTCCCATGCTTCACCCTGCATCCCACCACCACCCCCTTCCGTCACCCGCCACTGCCTTGACTAACCTCCCACAGCACCAGCCTCGCCGCCCATCAAATGCCCATCAATGCACCTGCTGCCGGCAACGGTGACAGCGCATACTGCAGAGCCGGCACCGCTGCTTTCCTCGCTGGTTGCTGGTTGCAGGCCGCCCCGCTGTGCCTGCTTCGGGCCGGTCTCTAGCTCCTGCTCCTTACTGCTCCTTAAGCTCCTTACTGCCCCTCTTGCTGCCATAGCTGGTGGTGCTCCTGCTCTGGCACATCCAATACGTGACCCTGCTATTTCTCCATCACACCCTCCACCTCGTCATCACTGACCAGGTCAATCACAAAAGTCCCCGAGCCGCCGCCATCCTCAACCTCCATTTCAGCCTACTGCTGCTGCTGCTGCTGCCCCTACTGCTGCGCCCGCAGTGCTGTCAGGTCAGCCTGCTGTTCAGCCACCAGCCCCTGCTGCTGCGCCTGCTGCCCTTGTGCAGGCAGCGGTGCTGGCGGCTCATGCTGCCATGCCTGCTGCTGCAGCGGCGGCAGTCGCAGCGGCGGCAAGATTTGCAGTTTCTCCTGCTGTTCATGCTGCCGCTGCTTCCGTGGCTCGGCTTTCACCACAAGTGGCACAGCCGCCGCCTGAGGAAGCAGCGTCTCAGGGCGCAACACCGATGCCACTTCCTGCTCTTCCCGCTGCTGCTGCTGCTGCCGTGGCTGTGGCCGGTGCTGCCCTGGCAACTGGTGCTGCTGCTGTGCCTGCAGCAGGGTTTGTTTCTGCTGCAGCAGCTGCTGTTTCTGGCACGGCTGTGGTGGGCGTGGCGGCGGCAGCAGCCGCCGCGGCAGGCCGTCACCCTCAGGATTTGCCTCTGGTCCCAGCACTGGCTGCTGCTGCTGCTGCTGCTTCAGCTGCGCGGCCGGTGTTGCCCTGGCAACTGCTGATGCTGCTGCTGGGCAATGCCAGCCTGCGCTGGGCTATCCACAGCACGGCTGCAGGGCTGCAGATGTTGCTGCAACTGTGCCTTTATAACTGCAGCAGCGGCAGCAGCAGCAGCAGCAGCAGCAGCATGTGCAACCGCCTGCTCTGCCTGCCCGACCGGGGGTCTGCCAGGCTCCTCAGTCTTGCGCTGCTTTCCAGGCCGTCCACGATCCTTGCCGCTGTCACCCCCCAGGCTGCCCCCCATCCTTGCCGCCATTCCATGCCCCTCCCCGCCCTCGCCCCCCTCGTCACCAGCGGCTGCTGCGCTGCGCTTCTTGCGCGTGGCTGCTGTGGCCGCCGCTGCCAAGCTGCCAATTGGAGACAGTCTGCCGCTTTCTTCCTTGCCCCTTGAGACAGGCTGACCCACCCCCGGGGCGGGCTGTGATGCATGCACGTGTGCGTTTTGCTGGCCAGCTGGCGAATGTGCATGTGCATTTAGCTGCCGTGGTGCTAAGCTTGGCTGTTGCGTGTGCACAGGTGCGGGTGCCGGCACAGGCAGAGGCAGATCCTCCACCACGGCACCAGCCGCACGCTCGTAATGCTGCGGCTTCTTCTGTTGTGCCCGCCTCTCCCTGGGTGGGAAGTGTTGTTGCCGCTGGCACCGCTGCTTTGCTGGAGGCGGCCTCATCACTGCCTCGTCCTCCTCCTCCCCATCATCCTCCTCTGCACGCTGACGGGTCGCCTCCCCAGCACGCTGAGGATGGTCTGCCATCACCTGCCCCTCCTCCTCCTCCTCCTCTTGATGTGCCAGCCGTTCCTGCTCATCATCCGCCATCACCTGCCCCTCCTCCACCTGCTGCTGCTGTTGCTGCTGTTCCACTTGTGGCTGCTGCTGCTGCTGATCAACATCCACCAGCACCCCCTCCTCCTCCTCCTGTGCCTGCCATTGCTGCTGATCATCCACCATCAGCTCTCCCTCCTCCCCCTCCTCCTCCTGCTGCAGCTGCTGCTGCTGCTGCTGTTGCGCAAGATCTGCCACTGCCTCGTCTTCCTCCCCCTTTGCTCCTGCCCCTCCTGCCGCCACCGCCGCCTGTGCCTCTGCCCCTTCTTGGTACGGCACTCCGCGGTTCAAAAAGCCCTTGAGCAGCGGCAGCTGGTAGGCCGGCTTTCGGCCCGTCAGGGCCTCAAAACACACGGCAGCGACCTCATACGCCATTGTGACAGGCACCGCATTTCCTGCACTCACAATGTGCGTCCGGAAAGACCACCGTACGGTGGTAAAGCCGTTGCTGACTGTCTATGTGAACAGATGAGGTCCATAGCAAAACTACCAGAGGCGGTGTCCAGACATGTCTGGGCAGGGGAGCCGTTGCGTTATGGTCGACACAACCGCCGCCCCAACTGAGCAAACACAGCAACGGAGCAATGCCGAATGCCTTTACTCCCGAGTGTGGCAGTACAATGCAGCGGTACATCACCCACCGACTTGGCGGTACAGTTTCATGATGCCGCCCTTGAGATGGAGCCTATCTGGGATGCCCTGCAGCCGCCCCTTCTCTGCAGCAGGGGGAGCAACCCAAAGTTAAATCTTGAAGCTGTACTGGCAGTGCAAAAAGAGGCTAGGAGTAGAAGAAGCACGGGGCATGCATTTCAGGCAAACGGCCTATGTGTTACTCTGCCGTGGTTTTTTCAAACAGCAACCATAGATATTGTCGATGGCTGGACCCGCAGCGCTCCCGCGTTCCACGTGGGACAGACAGACAGACAGACATTCAACCAACCAACAAAAATTTGTACCACCCGCACCTTGGACAGTGAGCACCCTGTCGTCATCAGGGTGGTACAGGGTTGCGCGCTGGTCGTCCTTGGTGCAAACGGTGGGGGCCGGTTGGTGCCACGCAAGCTTCTTCTTCTGTACCTGGCCTGCAGGAGCAGGGCACACAAGCGTGCATTTGTGGTAAGCCCCCAAGCTTGTTCTCGCTACTATTGACCTGCATGGCTGCGCTCATTGCGTATATGGGTGCACTCCACGACACATCTGAACTGGCAAGAGCAGTACACCATACCGGATATGCGGAGCTTTGGTACTACATGTAGTTTAAAGCGGTACGTCGTGCCTGTTACCAAGAGCTTCCGTACCAAGGTACCAAAAATGACCTTGTTGGCGACTTTGCTTGCCAAGCAAGTCGTACCTTATGAGTCAGCCGGTTATGAGTCGGCCGGTACGGCTCCCCTGCCCAGGTTCAGTAGGGCCTAAGTAGCGGGGTTAGGTAACACACACAACCTTAAGCCGCAAGCCGCAAGCCGTATTAGTGCAAAGACACCTCGTTGGAGCGCTGACACAACCCAAGCAGGCAGCAACGGAAGGCTGCCGCTCACCTGGGCTCCTCCCGTTTATGCGTTCGTGGTAGAGGAAGCAGCTGGAGCCCTCACGAGCCCACTGAGCGAAAACTGACAGTGTGCTGCTGTCATCTGCAGTAAGGCAGGCAGCAGCAGACGGCTCCAAAATCAGTCCAGGCGGATTTGACTCCACCCATATCTGGCCCCGCATGCTTGTGATTGAGCGTGCACACCGGCTGGTGACTAGAACTGCAACGTAAACGGCCGCAGGTAGCGAGCATAGCGGGCAGTGGAAAATGGGGATGCAAGGTATAGTAGATGTTGTAGCATACTATTTTGCTAGGGCACGCACTATGTCGCCCAGCAAGCTTTAAGGGACGCACTTGAGTAGGGCATGTGTCCCCAACCCCTGCCGCCGTCGAGACGTGGCAGGTCACCAAGCGCCTCAGCAAGTGTGACTGCAGGTGGCAGGGAGTCGTCCTGCAGATCAACACAGGTTGACGCTGAGAGACGCAATCTGCCATGGAAAGGCAGGCAAGTTTGCGCATGCAACTACATTACATGAGAGGCAAGCAGAACAGCGATGGTTGTCTGACCGCCAAGTGGTGATGGCAGGTTGAATAAACAGACAAGCAGGTAGGGAGGCAGTGGGCAGGCGCAGTGTCATTCAGAGCAGAAGGTAGCCAGCTACGGTGGCTGATAGGCAGGCATGCAGGCGGGGAGGCAGGCAGGCAGGCAGCACGGTGTTAAACATGCCCGCAGCAGAAGCGAGGGGCGCAGGCAGGCGGGCAGCCGGCCAGGCAGGCAGACACGCAAGCTCGAAGTAGCAAAGCACGTAGGCAGACTTGGCACTTACTTCTGGAGCCATGAGGGCTGCCCATTCTCCACCTAGGGATGTCCCCATGCGGTCGTCCTTCTCCGGCTTTTGGCGTCCAGCTGCGCACCACAACTATATACTAGGCCTGATCAGGAGGCAGGCCTAGTGTGTCTGAAGCATAGGTCAGACACATTACCGATGTGTAGCGCAAACACCACAGTCAGAAAGATCTCTGCAAGATATCCACTCTTAGCGTGGCGCCTCACCGGACCCCCAATAATCTCATGTGTCAACAAAACACTAGTGCGGTGTGGTGAGGGAAGTGTTGAGGTTGAAACGAAGTTCCATAATGCCGACTCAAATGATGGAACAGGCTGGCTGGTGAGCGGCTGATGTATGCAAAAATGGGGCCAGAAGCACTATTGCTCCTGTCGCGGATTGCCTGCCGGAGCGCAGGAATAAAAAGAGTGCAGCAGAGCGCTAGCAACATCCCAAGAACGAAAAATCACAGCTATGTATACCACGTCTTCGGGGTGTGAGCAAAAGGGGACAGCAATGGAACGGCCAACCCCAGGGCAGGGTAAGCCCAGGACCTGTCGTCAGGCTTGCAGGCAGCCCTCACCTCGATCGCTGTAACGGGGCAGGGGAGGCTTGGGCAGCTTGTATCCACGCCTGGCGGCCAACAGCCAGCAGCGCTGCAGGCAGGGCGAAGGCCGGGAAGGCCAGGCTAACGCGTTAAAGAAAGACACTTGGAGAAGTACGTAATACACCTGATACCACCACAAGGCACCAAATACAAAACAATTAAGTTGAAGAGGCGCGTCAATGGCCTTTTAAATTAGACCACAGCATATGGTTGAAACACACAGCATACACAGCGGCGGAGGGGGCGGCGGCGGCAAACTCACCAGCCGCCTGTTGGCCGCGCCATAGTTGGTGGCCATCAGCAGGCGCCAGTCCACCTGCTTGACGAGTGAGGCAGGTGTGCGTACAGGCAGTTATGAGGCAAGCCAAGTGGACTTGCAAGGCAAGCGGGCCCCAGCAAC
>JAAMXP010004806.1:0-14092 GCA_019693395.1 Ettlia oleoabundans | reverse complement strand
GGGGGCGGGCGAGGGGGTTCACACATCATGTCACCTACTTTTAAGCCGTTAACAGCATCCTGGCTTCACTGACGGCCTGGCGTCTCATTCAACTCCCGGCATTGCCCCTGGTGCAGTTCTTGTCATGGTTGTTGTCCCGGAGGTAAACAATGCTTTCGTCCAAAGTCTCAATTGGAGCCTTTTCGTGATCGTTTCGGTGATAGAGCCATCAACAGGCAAGTTCAATGATCTCTTCTTCGAGACGTTTAGGGGCAGCTAATCGGTGCTTGATGTAAGCAAATTCCCACCTGTGAGGAAAAGTCCACATCCAACCGTTACCACGCAGCCTGCCATTGACCACCACCCACCCTTCTGGATGGTACACACATTGATTGGCACCACAAGCCACCCACAACTTCTCCATCCGACCACTGAACCTACACACTTCCCACCCCCACCCCCACCCCACTGCCACGTGTCCCACCAACCAACATCCCACCCGCAGGTGCCGCCATCTTTAAGGCCATCCAGCGCTTGTTGGGCACACTGCTGGCTGGCTGCCTAGGGGTGGCCACGCAGTACCTTGTCTTCCTCTGCAATGGCCTCTCCTACTCAAACGGAGCACTGAAAAGCAGTGCTATGGCTGCCTGCCTGGGCTTGCTGGCCTTTGGAGCCGCTGCGGGGGGCGTCAAGTTCCCATGCTACAGCTATTTCTTCATCATCGGCGCCGTGACACTGGGGCTCACCGCGCTGCCTGGCTACCAAACCGACTCGCCTGAGCCTGAGGTGGCGCTGTGGCGTGCAATCACCACCGCCCTGGGTGTGGTGATGGAGGTGCTGGCGGTCTCACTGATCCTCCCAGTCACAGCCAGGTCGGCGCTGATGTGGCCTGCTGGCATTTGGCTGGCCAGTTGTGGTCATTAGGGCAGACCCCAGCTGGCGGCACAGGGCAGAAGAAGCGCTTGACCCACATGCAACATGTGGGCACCGCCTCTTCCGTTGAGCCCTGTGCCTTGACAAACTAAAGGCGCTTTTCTACTCATGTCTCTGCCCATAGAGAGGCTCGAGGTGCCTGCTGTCCGACATGCGGTGCCTGCTTGCACATGATCCTGCAGGCGGAGCTTCCAGGACCTGATGGCTGGCACCCTGGACCAGCTCTCTGCTGTTTCCCGCACCGCATTCCAGGCAGCGCTGCCTCGCCCGTTGCGCTGCGTCGGCCTCTCCAAATCCACCATGCTCCCTGTGGAGCGGCAGCAGCGCTGGTGGTGGCGGCGGTGGGGGCCGCCTGCCCCACCACCCAAGCTGTCGGCTATGTCCCGGCGACGCAGCCATGAAGAGCAGCAGCAGCAGCTGGCGGCGGCGGCTGCCGCTGAAGAGGAAGCGCGAGGGGTGGAGCTGCACCCCTGGCGGCGACAACAGCAGCAGCGCCTGTTACGGCGCAAGGCACAGGAGCGGCAGGAAGGGGGGGGCCAGCAGGAAGGGGAGGTCAATGGGGAGGCTGCTGCCTGCTCGCCCACTGTAAGCCAACTGGGCCATTCCGGGCATCAGCATGTGGTGCTTGAAGTGCAGAACGGGCAAAGCAGCCGGAGCTCAAGTCAGGAGCAAAGCAGCAGTGCCCAGCTAGAACTGCCACCGCTGCGCGTGAAGCGCGTGAACGGGTTGGAGCAGCAGCAACAACACCCGCTGACGCGATGTTCGCATCTGCAGCCACCCCAGGCGACAGGGTTCTGGGGGCAGATGCCCACCACACCACTCACCCCTTTGGGCTCGACAGGCAGCACTGGCTTCCCAAGGCGCCAGACTGGCGGCAGCACCTCCAGTGCACCCAGCCTGGCCAGCGACACGGAGCGGCAGCAAGGCGTGGGTCAGTCGCCCAGAACCGGTCGGTCACCCAGGCCGAGGCTACAGCGCAGTCAGAGCCTTTCCTCAGACGTCAGTGCGCACCTCAGCATCTATGCCAGCAGGCAGGCAAATCTCAAGGTGGGTGGTTCACTGGCAAGGGAGGAGGTCGACAAACCTGTGGTGAACCTGCGCTGGCTCTGGAGTAGGGGGAACGGGAAATTGATACCACACCAACCTCACATGTCTGCCCCCCTACCTGCTCCTCACCACCACAGACTTGCTCACAGCCACACACACCCGTGCGCGCAACCTGTCCCACCAGGTCATGGGAACCAGCTATGCGCTGCAGCTGCCCGACCTGATGGGCACGGCTGACCGCATTGTTGCCATGTTCCAGCTGCGCACCGCCCTCAATTTTGAGTGGTACCCGCTGAACCCCTTGCACCGCTTCCCATTTAAGCCGGGATTCAGGCAAGCTCGAACGGGGTCAAAGGAGGAATTGATAAGGAAGTGGGAGGTTGCTTCAGCTCTGGGGGGTTGGCAGCATTGTGCCATGACTCCCAACGCTTTCCCTCGCAAGCCACATGGCATAGCTGGCTCTGCTGGTGCACGTGTGCTGAGGTGAAGCAAGCCGCTGGTGCAAAGGCTGACAGCTAGTCTAGCATCATGCCTTGCAAGAGCCCAGGCATGCTGGAAAACATCAGCATGCCGCAGTTGTCGCCTACATCCCCAGACTGATACCTGTGCATGCAGGGCTCAGCGGCTGTGCAGGCACCTGCTGAACGTGGTGGCGTCGGTCCCTACTCTTCTCGACTCGCATGATGTGGGTGCTGCACTGCGCTGTGCCGGACCGTTCTGTCCTCCTCTCTGCTCTGCTCCGGATCTGGACCTGTAAACCATTACAGCGCAAGCCATTCTGTCCTGCTGTTGCAACCAATCTGGAGCATGCCAACTGGCGACAAAGCAGCCCTTGAAGACGCACACATCACAAGGGGGTTCTATGTCCATAGTGCTTACAGGTGGCGGCGCTCCCCATGCTAGCGCCCTTTGCCAGCCGCCTGCATTTGGTGGTGGAGCAGCTGGCGGTGTGCTTGGAGGCGTTGGCGGGTATGGTGCGGGGAGAGCACACGCCACAGAGGCAAGTTCGCTGCTCGTAGGCTGTGGTTGCATGGTTGCAGGTTGACTCTTCCTGATCAATCCAGTATTCCACATCAAACATGTGTGTAGCAGCAGCTGACCCATCATCTTACAATGCCAGTTCCTGTGCTTACCGCATTTGATATTGGCTGGTTGTTGTTTGCTCAACGGAAGTAATGGTTCCAAACACTGAGCTTTACACAGATTGCTGACAATTTCTTTTACCTACCTCCCCACCCATGCACCCCATGTGTTCCCTCCAAGTGTACGTTCAGGGCTGTAGATGTGGTACTGTCCCTGGAGGAGCACGTGCAGCGCCTTTTCCTGGTGGTGCTGGCAGACTTCGCAGATCAGCCAGCAAAAGAAGGAAGCGAGGGCGGACTGAGCGAGGGCGACGTCATCACCGGCCTCGCCTACCTAGCAGTGCTGTGCAACGCTGCATATGGTGTGTCAACTTATGCTTGACTTGCAGCTGGGCCATGACAGCCGGTGTCCTGGCCAGATTTCCACCAACTGCCTTGATGAACAGGCTGCTGAGGGTCCCCATCTGTCCTGTCCACTAGCGACACTTTGCGCCTAACAACTCTCCAGCATGCTGCTGTCAAATTGCTGCTCAACACTCAATTGCTGTGCGTGTTTTCACTTTTGTTTGCAGTGGTGCGCCTGCTGTGCATTGCCCTGATCCGCACATTCCACGCAACAGACCCGGGCGCCAGCAGGGCGGAGTCTGCACTGCTGGACCACCCCAACCGCTGGGCAATGGACGATCGCATGCTGCACCTACTCACAGGAGTCCTCGGCATCGCCGTGGGCAGCAGTGCCAGCGGGAGTGGGGGCCCAGTTACGCCACGCCATGGCGGCTGGGAGGGGCCGTCTGCCCATGGCGGGTTGGCGGCAACTTCGGGAGGGGCGTCGCCGCCGGCACCCTGAGCGCATGTAGCTCGCAGTTCCTCTTCTCTTGATTAGTGTGAGAGTAAATGCCTCCTCCGTAACAACTGCTGTACAAGTATAGCGACCACCGCGAGATGTCTTTGTTCCTGGCTGGCTTGCCGCTGAGCAGAATCGGGGAGCGCGCTCAAACACTCGCGGCCCGCCATCCCTTCTCAGTCTCCGAGATCAATCTTTGTAGACTCATCTTTTGGTCAGAGAAGCAGCCATGGCTTGCACTATGCGCGCTGCTCTTGCTCAGCAGAGCTTCACCGCCAAGGCAAGTTTTGCAGCTGGGAGAACAGGCAGTCGGGTTTTTATCATCACACTTTGCACTGATAGCAGCCAAGGATAGCGATCTTGGCCTCCACAGGGCTGGGTGGAGGGGTGAGCCTGCCCGGAGTTTCTGCAGTTCTTCAACGGGACTCGTAACCATGTTTGAGATTAGGATGGTTGGGATGGTTTACAAGGCAAACCTGGCTGACGGCTCCATTATCCTGGTTTGGCGCCCTGGCCCGCCGCCAGTGGCCATGAGCTGCAGAGCTTGTGGAGAGGCTGCTGCCGCACTTCTTTCCCCACGCCTCACCCATTCTGCTGTGATTGGCACACTGAGTGGTCTTTCCATCTCGGAGTGTTGGTTGCAGGTGCAGCGGCAGCAGGCTATCAAGCCCGTGGCCCGCACTCGCTGCGTGACCAAGGCTATCAGCGACGTCAACTTGGTCGTGGGCGGTAAGATTGCTGCATTAAGGCATATATGCCGCTACTGCTGCTGTCAGCATCAACTCCTTTGTATTTGGGGATAGGCACGCCGCGACTGCAGCCTATCAGCAGACCTCCAGGACTACAATAGGCAGTATCAGCTGGCATACACTGTGGAGGCAGTGTTGCGGTGTGTTCTCGCAGGAACAGTAAAACAGCGTCCACACTGCGACAGCCAACTGCAAACAGGGCTGGCTCCCCTACCAGACAGCTTCAGCCCACCAGCAGCTGCAGGGTGGCTGCTAAACCGCCATAACATTGGCACAGCAGCTGGGTCCATTGGCGGGGCAACCTCGTTTTTTTCAAAGCAAGCCAACTAGCAAAGTGCCTCTGCATGCTGTGCTGCCTTCTCGTCGTGCAGGCTGCACTATTGGTGCCCTGGCTCTTGGCCGCTTTGTGTTCCTGCCCTTCCACCGTGCCTCACTGGCCAAGGCGGGCATGCCCAAGCAGGATGGCAAGACCCACTTTGAGGCGGGCGACCTCCGCGCCGAGGAGGCCAGCTTTGTGCTCAAGACCAATGACCCTGCGGGTGAGCGGCTTGCAGGGACGCCCAGCCAAAAACCCAAGGGACAGCCATTGGCCAGGGACAGGTTGGGCAGCATTCATCTGTGGAATCGCACGTGTGTGCAATGGCAGCTTTGGAAGGCAGAGGCCAAAGCCACCAGCCCAAGGTGTAGCCGGATATGTGCTTTGGTATAGCTGCTGGTGCCTGTCGCTAGCATTCCACCAGGCCTCCTGCCCCTGTGTTCACCCCGTCATTGCCGGCCTCCACCTACTGCCGCAGGCTTCACCGTGGTGGATGTGGCTGCTTGGGGCGCACTGGGCCATGCCGCCGCTTTCTACCTGCTGGCCACCAGCAGCCTGTCCTCCGCTCCTGTGCCCTTCTAAGCGCCAGCAGCATCACAGCCGCTTCCCTAAGGAGTGAGCTTCTCAACCCACACCCCCCAGAAGAAAATTTCAATGCTTATGTGCTGCTCTCTTGTTAACTCTATGCACACTCTGTCAACACTTTGTGACCTGCCATTGGCGCAGGCCCTGCCCTTCTTGAGCAAGGCATGGGCACTTGTAAACTTGCTGATAGCTGGGAAAGGAAACACTGCTGCAATGGAGTGTTAGCATGTGGTGAAGACGTTCAAGTTGCCACTTCTATTACGGGCGTTTTACAGGCAGGCGCAGCAACATGTGAAAGCACAGGAGCAGGGTGATGCTGCATGGGGCAGGATTTCAGCAATAACAAGTCAGCAGCTGCAAAGGAGATTTGGCCAGGCAAACAGAAAAACAACCAGTACCAACATCAGTGCAGGAGCACGAACAAGGTCACTCCGCTGCAGGCTGGTAGTCAAACCCAGCTGAGCGGATCCAGCGGGTGGCAATGTACTTCTCACCCTCCTCAACAGGGCAGCCTGAGTGCATAGCCGCGTACACGGTGTGCGCGTTGGGCTGCGCACTGCCGTCCTGGAAGGAACCCGTCCCGCTGCCGTTGCCAGGGCGGTAGTCCCTGCAGGATGACGGGCAAGGGTTCGCGCAAGGGGTGAGCAGTGTCTCGTCACGAAGTTGGCCATTATTGTAGGGATACCGCCAAAAACAATCTATTTCTTCCAGGTCAACACGACCAGCATCCAGTGTGACTGGAACAGCGACGGAGTAAGTGTATCTGTACTCATGGCGGCTGGGAGCCCATCCATTACTCCCACACCCACTAAATTGAAACACCACCACCGGAACCAACCAGCAAGTTAAAGCCACACACCAGAACAGCACGCCAGTGCCTGGGGGCGGCGCTGCTGACAGTACACGGTCATCGCTGCAGTACCATTCGTCGGGTGAGTTGCCACTGCGGTGCTCCTCCCCCATTGCCGCCTTTGTAATGTCGGCCTCGGGAAAAGCTGTCTTTCCCCCCTTGGTGGGGCTTTTCAAATCTGGAGGGGGGAAGAGGTGACCCAGCAGGACCAGGCAGGCTGGTTGAAGAGCACTCGAGGGGTGTGGGATGTTGTGGGCAGCAATGCAATGATGTCTCGTCGAATGGTGGGGGGGCCGGGGCCCGGAAGATGAAGGGGTCTGGCAGCTAGGCAAGCAGGGTTGGGTGGTGACTGGTGGGGCAGCAGGCAGGCTCAGCAGAGGTGGCTCACAAAGTATGAAGGTGGCAATCCTGTCGCCACAGGTTGGTCCGCCATTGCTGGGGCCGCACTCGGGGCCGCCAGCACGTTTGAGGAAGTCCAGGCAGGCGGGATCAGCCACTTGGGAGCTTGAGTAACCGTCCATGCAGTGGTCATTGTGCCTGCACGCCTTGCAAAGCATGCATAGCAGCGCCGGTTGATGAAAGAACTGGGGGCTACAGGGAGTACGCAAGTAGCACGGTCCAGAGCAGGTTGTCTGCACAGCCGAGCCGCACGGCAGGGCACATTGCAGGCGCGCCACCTAGGAAAGAGCCCGACTGGGGCATGTGGCAGGCTACGGTTGCATGCAAAGAGGGAAGGGGACCAGTTGCCACTCACGCCTCGTATTTTTGGTTGATCTGGTAGTTGAGTACTGCGGGCAGGCAGCACGTGAGGGAGAGTTGTCAGGGTTGCTAGAAAGTCACGAAGGCAGCAAAGCGGTGAGTCATCAATTGGGACATTATCCCTGTGCAGAAAGGGACCATACATTTGCACTAGCTTGAAACAAGCAACCTACGTTCGCACTGCCAGACGGCACTGCTGCTGGGGCAATCAATGGCCACCCTGCTGCGGCATGCGCCCACATATACCACCCCTCGCACCATACAGCCCCTCTCCAAAGCCCTGCGGCACGCCAATCGTGCGGTGCATGCGCTCCTGAACACAGCAAGCATGACAGCAGGCAGGGGTGTTGCAAGGGCCTTGGGTCATCTGCCCCTCTGCTCTACAGCTACAACCCAGGGAGGCCCCTGAACCTGCCTGCCCTCCTCTACAGAAACACAATACGACAGGCGCCATCACTGCTGCTGCGTAAATTACTGCACAGATGCTGCCGCCGCTGAATTTGCTGCTCCTGTCATCACCATTACTTTGCTGCAAGGATCATGGCGCTTGCCCCTTGCCTTGCGTCCACCACCTTGTTCTGTCACTGCCGTCCAATGCAACCGGCGCACCGTGATGGCATCTATGATTGGATCGGAATCTGGCCAGAAGCCGAAGGATGTGCGTATGTCTGACTGCGTGTCCTCGCCGTCTGCCACCAGCACCTCTGACCGCTCCAGTCTGTCCTTGCTGACCTTGATCATGTGTCGCACCTCATCAGGGGACAGAAAGGAGGGGAGCAGCACCTGGCAGGGCAGGACATTCAATGGACAAGGCATGAGGTAATCAAGTTGGAGTGCAAGAGCGACTGGAAGGTGGACCATTGGTGCACTGCAATGGTTGGGAGCAAGAAGGAAGGAGGGCATTGAGATCCAAGGGGAGGGGAGGATATTGGGAATTACAGCAGCAGGTTGCAACCAACTCGACAAAGCAGAGGGGTTGGCGGTGGTGGGCAGTTGACAACTGCTGCGACGACGAAGTGTGAAACAGCTGCACACTTTAACAGGCGGGCGCGGCTGATGAGTGCAGCCACAACAACATAGTGGGTGACAGCTGGAAGGAACTTTTGGGCCAAGGCAGTAGCCACGTTTGTGCACGCACCAGTCTGGGGTTGTCCCAACTGAGGACCTGGGACATAGGGAGGCTGGCGGCGTAGTCGTAGACACGTGGGGTGAACTCCCAAGCGCCCTGCACACACACACAGGCAGGCAGCAACCAACGCGCAGGCGAGGGGTGGCGTTTCATGCACGCAAGCTCAGGCAGCAGTCTAAGCAGGCAGCTCGACTAGACAGGTCCTGGGATCCTGTATGATGCAGCGCTGGTTGCCACAGGCTGGCTGAGTATGAGAGTGCACACCACCACCTGGCGACTGCCTGCGTTGCCCCCCACAAAGTCATCCACCGGCATGAGCCGCTCAAGCAACCCACCGTCAGCACACTCTCGTCCTCCTCTGGCCAGGGAGGCAGCTCCAGGTAGCGACGGTGAACCTCAGCATTAAAAGCGGCGGCAGCTGCGGCTGCGGCCTCCTCATCAGCCCGGCTCAACTGCCGCTCTACACGCTCCACGTGGTGACGCTCCGCATGCTCCTCCTCCCCTCCCTGCCCCTCCCACCCCTCCTCCTGCTGCCCTTCCCACTCCTCCTCTAGCGGCTGCTGGTCGCGGTCTGCTGTAGCATCCGCAGACTCCTGCACCGCCAACGCAGCCAGAAACCAGTCCAGCCGTCAGCTCCTCTCGTGGGGCAAATGATGGTATAAGCGGGCGGCATGAGCGTTATGCTGGCAAGCCGCACAGGTGGTTGTTCCCCAGTAGGAAGCAAGGCCGGCACAACCTGCATGATAGTGCCGGCGGCCAGCCAAGACAACCAAACAGCCAGCCACAGGTGATGTACCTCCTCATAGTTTTGTTGCGGCTCATCCTCCACAAACTGGGGTGCCTGGTAGCCCGGTGGCAAACCATAGTGCTCCTCAGCAGCCTGCACTAGCACCGGCGAAGCTGTGCATGGCCGCTGACCAGTACAACATCATGGGAATATGCAGCACATCCACCCCGCTCTTTGCCCTCTGATATGCTTGCTGTGCTCTGCAATGAGCCGCCATGTGCCAAGTTACCATCGAGCAGCCTACACACCTGCTCAAACACAGCAATTTCTTCGGGAGTCAACTCAGGCAAGGGCGGCGCCTCTACACCCTCTGACTGCTCCAGCGTGCTGCGGTGCGAGGCGGGCACCCCGGGTGCGAAGGAGCTCGCTTTCGGCTGCACATAGCGAGAATACAGCACACCACCCGCCACCAGAAGTACTACCAATGCCAACCAGGCAGCTGGGCTGCCACTGGACTTGCTGCTGCCGCCAATTCTACTCTGCCGCGTAGCCGAGGCAAGCGCAGCAGTGGCGGGCGGTTGTTGTTCATAGAGGGGGTGGGGCGAGGGGGGTGCGGGTGATGAGGCGGCGTCTGCAGTGCTTGCTAGCCGCGCACTGCGCCGTGTGGACCTCACTGGCGTTGCCATGGCGTGCTTGAGATCCTGGCCGCTGAATCCTGCAATCAAGCAGTGCAACGGGTAAGTGCTGCCTGAAGTGTTGCCTGGAAGGGCAGCGCGAGCGCCTTCAAGGGCGGCGGTAGTGCAGCGCCGCCACCGGTGCTGCCGCAAGCGCATTCTTAGCCCCTATCGGTCACAACCGTATTTGAAACACTCCTTGGGCCAGGTGACATCAAAGCAGCGTGCATAAACGAGCCAGGCGCGCTGCAGAAAGGCGGGTGGGGCGGCGACAGCGCGGCGCGCAGCTTACCAGAGCGTTTGCGTCTGTGTCAAACCAACAGGAGCGTTATTGTCGGTCGAGGCAGGGGGCTGTTTGCTGCCAGGCCAACGGAGCACTGCACAGTCCTGCTTGGGAGGATGGCTCGTAAACCTACGGTAGTTTCTTGATGATGTGCGACCCTGACAGCCAGTGTTATATGCATAGAAGCTTCTCCATCTCTGCTGCAGCATGGGAACAAGTGCGCGCGCGTCTCGCAAAGGGGGAGCGCTGTTGCGATAACCGGCATTTTATTTCTGGCAAACACGCTTGCCCTTTACACCTTTTGCTGGAGGAGTGCCGGCTCCTTTCGCCGCCTGGCCGCCTTGCAAATTGCTGCCGCCCCCGCCCTTGCAAGTTGCTGCGACCCCCGCCGTGCAACGCTGGTGCAGCTCGTACAGCTGCTATCCAGTGTGTGTGTGTTACATAACCCCGCTACTTAGGCCCTACTGGACCTGGGCAGGGGAGCCGTACCGGCTGACTCATAACCGTGCCTGCGGGTATAGCCGGCAGCCAAGGGACACCCCTCCCCTAGCCTGCTGTCCGTCCTGCCGGACTCGCAACCCCTAAACCTCAGTGGGGGGCGACGTGTTGATCCTTGGGTGTTAGACCGACGGTGGCCAATGATTCGCAGGCGTTATGCGTTGAATACAATTGCCCAACACAAGCAGTACTAGGGCAAAGCCCATTCCCCGCTGTCACTGCCAATCAGATCCACCACTATCCACCACTCCCAGCCGGAGGCACCAGTAATGCGTCTTGTAGGATGCACGTTTTCTGTGTCTGTGTGTTGGGTTGCAGAGGGTATGTGAGTGCGTGTGCTCCGGCAAAGAAGCCTGTCCGCTTGTTAACACGAACTTGTGCCCAAGTCTGCACAGTATGCTGCAGCAACGACATCTACATAGTTATGGTCAAACACCTTTCTGAGCGCCGAATGGCAAGGCTATTTGTGCGCCAATCACGAATCCCAAAGTTGGCGGGAGGTTCGTTGGCGCCAAGAACCTGGCTAGCCAATAGCATGCTATAGTATAACACCCGCTCTCGCCCCACCCCCACCGCGCATCACTTTGGTGGGCGCATCCCTCTGCTTCTGCTTCCAAGCGTTTCAGGCGCACAGGTAAGAGATACCTCAGATGGGGGGCTACCGGCCAAACGTCACCTGCCGCAGGCAGCACCCAAGATTGCTGCCAGCCAGAGGGCCCATCCTCATCCTTTGTACTGGTCCCTGCGTAGACAGTTGTCACAAAATCTCTTAGCTTACTAATTCAACTTTCAGCACTCTGGGAAGGCAAGACTTGATTCTCCAAACCAATATAAGAGCACTTGAGAGTGCACCAACAGTAAACCCTGCAACCAACGACAAGAAGCATATGGTAGGAAACGTCAAGAAGCACGTACCTACGGATCCTCAAGTGTCCTCCAGTGGACGGTTTGCTGCTGACAGTCCATCGGAAGATGCTACACTTTCCAGTTAAGTTGGCCATGGCTCACGTACTTCACATTATACAAACGCCTTGCTATTGTTGGACTTGGTCTTCAAGCTGACACGCTGACCATCATGCTGGGTGCCCACCCGTCTCCCCGCCTCCTACCCCTCGTGCTGGTAGCAAGCACCCTGTTCACCATCTTGCACCGAGCGGAAGGCCAGAGTTTTGTTGACATCTTTTCTTCCACAAGAGATGATATGGCTGCGAGCGACGGCTCGTTCCCTAGTGGCAGTGTTGCCGCCCAGCAGATGTCTGGCGGCCCGACCGCCAGCGTTGGCGGTGCAGGCAGTGGTAGTGCGGCCTTTGGTGGTGCCTTGGGCTGCCCTGACATTCAGGTGACCGTCTCACAAGGAAGCCCCATGTCAGACAGGCTTATCTGGAGTTAGAATATCGGCATGGGCGACAGGAGTCTGACCTGCTGTCATGCCACAATAACCTTTGACAACCCACCCGCACTGATGCAGGAGACTTTGGATGCCCATAATGCCGCTCGCATGAAGCGCGGCACACCTCCCCTGTCCTGGAGCGACGAGCTGGCCCAGTTCGCTCAGGACTTCAGTGGTTCTTGCTCCACCGATGTGAGCGATGTGGGTTAGCCCGAAGAGTTGCAGCATGATGTGGAAGCCCACCTGTTGCAGCATGTTGGGCCTGTCCGCAATGGCCTGCACACACGTTGCAGGCTGGTGTTCAACCGGTGAAAAGACGGCATTGGACGCCTTGTGCCTTGTGGCATGTGCCCATCTTCTTTTTCCCTTTTCATGCATTGTAGCATTCTTTGGGACCTTATGGGGAGAATTTGGGTTTGGGCCACTATAACTGCGCCAATGCCGTGGCTGAGTGGGTCAGCGAGGAGCAGTTCTGGTCGCCAGGCATGGGCTTCGACCTGAGAACCGGGCACTTCACACAGGCAAGTCTTATCACCAACCCAATATGATTGAGCCTATCAAGGGTGGCTATTGAGCCTATAAAAGCATGGCCAGTAGGTACTGCAGGCAAAGGTCAATCACTAGTTGTTGGGGCAACAGTGCCCGCCCGTCTCCCGCTTTCGCCCTGCCTTCAGGTGGTATGGCGGGGCACCACTGAGGTTGGCTGTGCTTACAACCCGGCTTGCCAAATTGTTATCTGCGAGTACAATCCTCCCGGCAACTTTCCCGATCAGTTTGACAGCAATGTGTAGGGAGGTTGGTGCTGTGACCCAAGCCTGCAAGCTCAGCCCACACCCACTTGTAGCGTTACGGCAATGTGCCCAGTGCAGCTGGACATTCAGTCAGTCATTGCTCTGAGCACCTTGGCCTATTTAAACTTTCATAAAAACTTCCAATTGGTCAAAAAGCGCTGTAAACGACGTCCTGACATCGGGGTTGAAGAAGGTGGAAAGGAACAGCCACGTGTTCCCCCCCCTGGTTCACCCCATCCATTGCTGCGTGACGGGCTGAGTTGCCCTGCAAACCGTTCTCAACGGACATCTGCGAGCGGTCGACCTGTTCTTAACCAACCTTGACGCTTGCCAGCCGTGAGCTTCTGCTCGAACAGGCTGCAGGCTCGCTGCACGGCGTGGGATTAGACCAGCACCGACTGCTCACCAACCGTGTACGTAGCTGAGTAGGGAGGGAGGATGGCGGAGCCTCTACTCAGCAGCATGTCACACCACCGCCGTCGGTGGCGCACGATCCAAGACTGGGCACCTGCACTTGCTGTCAGGTGAGCTGGCTGAGCACCAGGGAGGGAGCCTGAGGAAGCGTGTGTATTGTCAGCTTTAGGATGGGCTTAGAATCCTCTAAGGATGGGCTCAGAATTCTCTAAGGATGGGCTTAGAATTCAATTCCACTCAAGATGTAGAAGCTGCCTACTAAACGACGCTGCACGCGTGCAGTGCGCTATTGGCCTGGGTCACCATTGGGATGCTGCTGGCCATGCATCTGTCCCTGTTTGATGGCAGTAAGCAGCCAACAAGTGGACCCCTCCTTCAAGAGGCGGATAGCGCTGGTGAGCTTGCAAGCTAGGGTTCTGCTGCTGGAGCCCTCACTGAACCTGTACTGAAAAGGGGAACGAGGCCTCGATTATCTCTGGCCCTGGCCCTGCTAAATACGGCCCCTCCCTGAAAGCGACCTGCAGCAACGGGCCTGCAGCCCTGTTGCTGCTCTAATTGGCTGCTTGTGCCGCTACAGCCACGATGTGCACGCGTTATGTGTACGTAGTGCTGCAGGTGCGCAGGGCCTAGCAACCACGCGGCTGCTGCACCAAGCTGCCAGCCGGGGCGCAGCGCCTGTGCACACTGCAGCCAGTGCCAGCAATCAAGCCAGTGCAACTGTGATGGAGCCTGGGGCAATCAGCAGCAAGGAGCCGGCGGGCATACTTACTGGTAGCACAGCGGCAGGTGGCATCAGCAATCAAGCAGAAGCACACACATCGCGCAGCAGGCCCCTGCCAGCTAGCGATCAGCCAGCCAGCATTCTCCCAGACCACCCCCGACTCTCACGCTGGGCTGAGAACCTGACTGATGCAGAGCTGCACGGTGGCTGGAACCTCACTTGGGAGGTGGGATTGACAGGCTAACTGGCTGCCTGCACGGTTGTGGATATTGCAGGGCCACAGGGGAGTAGGCACTTGGCGGTGGTTGGGGTGGGTGGGGT
>JAAMXP010004803.1:0-14610 GCA_019693395.1 Ettlia oleoabundans | reverse complement strand
ACACACACACACACACACACACACACACACACACACACAGCCTGCGTTCCTGCTCACCCGCAGCATGAGCCTCAGCGCCTCCTCATGCCGCCCCTGCAGGCTGTACAGACGCGCAGCAACCTCCTGCAGCACACGCCAGTCACCCGGTGCACCACCCATGCGGCTGCATACAAAGGATGGCAGGGCGGAACGTCGTGCTTCCTTCATGTACTCAACTGGTGACGTGTGGCTTCTTTTTAGGGAAAGGAGGTAGCTTGGTGGGTGTAACGCTTCAATTGTTATTTCATTATGGGCGTGGAATAGGTGTCACGCGTACAGCTCTGTTGCGAGTGTGCTATGCTCCTGCCCGCACACAATGCCCCTATGTGCTGCAAAGCATGCTGCCCCATCACCCACTCACTTGTGGGTGGCGGCCTGCAGCTGAGCCACGTCATAAGTGCCGGGCGGCCAGCTCCTGACCAGCTGCAGCAGCAGCGGGTGCTCTGCACATGGCGACAGGAGCAGGCAGGCAGGCAGGCAGGCAGGCAAGGGGGCAAGCAGCAGCGCAGTTAGGCTTGCAGGCATGGTAGCATGCAGGGAGAGCGCAAGTAGGAAGCTCCATGCTGCCTGTCGGCCAGCAACATCTTACAATACACTGCCAGCCTGCAACCCACTGTGCTTTCAACCCGCCCACCACATGCGGCAGCCTGCCTGACTCAAAGTTCAACTGAGTCAGCAGCCCCTCGTGTACACCGAACACAGAAACACACCAGAGGGGTGCAGCAGGAATGAAGACAGCACGAGGTCGTAGGTTGTTGACTTGAGGCGAGGGGCCTCTGTGGGCAGGTGGGGTGCCAGCGCCGCCAGCTGTCGCTGCTGCGCAAAGGTGAAGGTCCAGCGCTCCCAGGCAAGGGCGTTGCCCTGCAGCACACAGAGTGATACATTGTACTCACCACCGATTTAAAAATGCAACACGGCTTCAAAAAGAACTAGATTGATGGTCTGATCCCAGCAACAAAAGCGAGGCCGTGCGGCCCACACCCGCGCCCACACACCCTTGATAACCAATTGATTGACAGCTTGGCGGTAGTTGCGCAGCGCACCTGCAGTACCCTGGGGCACAGCGCGGCAGCTTCCTCGTACCGCCCGTCTGCCAGCAGGGACTGCAGGCACTGCTCCCCCACTGACTCCCGTACCACAGATGGTACTGCAGCGCAACAAGAAGACAG
The DNA here is from genome assembly GCA_019693395.1 of Ettlia oleoabundans. Classification (NCBI taxonomy): domain Eukaryota; kingdom Viridiplantae; phylum Chlorophyta; class Chlorophyceae; order Chlamydomonadales; genus Ettlia; species Ettlia oleoabundans. Next base: position 13,402 of record JAAMXP010004803.1, on the reverse strand, counting down.
CAGAACAGGATGCAGAAGTGGGCAAAAGTCAGGAACAGCACGAACGTGCAATGCACAAAAGCTCAAAAACCACGTGCGTGCGTGGCCATGCGTGCGTCAGCGTGGGCGTGCGTTTGTGACGGGCGCGGGTTGCATATGCATGCATGCGGACAGGTATGCCCGGCTGCCCAATGGACAGATGTGGGAGACGCAGTGCTTGGCAGCAACGGCAAGTATGGAGGAAACTCAGCGTGTGGCGTGCCTGTGTTGTCCTCTTCCGCCACCCGCAGCGCCTGAGAGTACCGGCCGTGTTCCACCAACCACTGCACGCGACTGGCGCCGTCTCGGGCCCGGCCCACAAGTATGGCCTACACGGATTGAGAGTCAGTGGTGGTAGTTAAGGTCTGTCGCAATGGGGGTGTGGTGATGACCTCTGGTATCTACAGATTAAAGTTGTTGAGCCGGACCCCAGTCTGCCTTGGACAAGGGGTGAAACTGCCATGGCTGCACAGATTACCCAGCAACTCCACACATGCACATGCGCAGCCAGACCCGCAGCCACATACATCTAGTGTGCCGAGTGAGATGTAATGTGCACAGGGTGGTGAATGACAAACCCACCGAGGGTGTGCAGACGAGGTACAGCGGCTCCTCGCCTTCCCGCCACCACTTGTATTGCCGCTGCTGCCCCTCCTGCTGCACCCCCTGCTGCCCTTCTTGCTGGCGGTGCTCTCTCTGCTGCGTATTCTGCTGCTGCCACGGATCACCGTCCTCTTGGTGGCGCTGCTGCCAGCCCTGCTGCTTGTCACGGTCGTCTGCACTGCCAGGCGCCGCCGCCTCACCATCATTGGCAGCCCCTAAGCCGGCACCATCCATGCCCACAAGCTGCGCCTTGCCTGGTGTGCTCCTGCCGCTGCCTGGTGCACTGGCTGGAATGCCGTGCAGCGGCGACACCGCTGATTGGCTGCTGCTACTCGCAGGTTGCAACCGGCCCGCTGCTGGTGTTGCTGCCGCAGAGAGCAGCAGGTCTGCGTCTCCTGTATACGAGAAGGCAAGCTGGTGCCAGCGGCGGGCTGCGGCAGAGCAGCGGCAGTCCAGGGCATCAGCAGCCAGCAGCTGCCCGCCTCTGCTGTAGAAGCACAGGCTCAGCTCTTGCTCCTTGTCTTGCTGCTCCATTTGTTGATGCTCCTGCTGCTCCTGCTGTCGATCCTGCTCCTGGCTATGCTGCTGCTGCTGCTGCACACCTTGCTGGTGCTGCGCCGGTTCATCTACTGCTGCCTCTGCTGCTGGTTGCGTTGCTGGTGCTGCTTCTACCCCACTGCTGCCATCTGCTGCTTCTGCCCGTGACGAGGCTGCTTGACCGTCGGGAAAAACAGCCCCCTCCTCTGCCGTGCTAGAGCCACCGGTGATCACGCCGTCAACGTCAACAGCAGTTGTGCTGCTCGTGCCTGCCGCGCCTGCCGTGCTCAATGTGCTGGACATGGTGCCCCAGCACAGCGCAGCAACATCTGCCCCAAAGGGAGCAGCACCCAACACGGAGCTGTCGGCTTCAAAACTAGCTATAACACTGAGAGACCGTGCTGCTGCAAGTGTGCCGGTTGTTGACATAGCGCCAATGGGAAGGCCCCAAGTGCCACTGCCGGCGCCACTGCTGCTGCCTCCGGCCGGAGGGGGAGGTGCCACTATCCGCACGATCGTCACTTGCCGGCCCCAGGCCACAAACAGCTCCCGCTCTCCTCGCCACAGCAAGTTGCAGGGGGCGCTGGGATCTGCGGTAGCGCTGGCGGGGCGCTCCAGCTTGCCCAACCGCGTGTGGGTTGCAGTGTCATACACCCTGCAAACGCAACAGAAAAGACATGTGGTAGTTGTTTTGGTACTGTGCAACAAGCCTTGATATGTCGGATGAAGTGGCATTCGGAATATGCCCCGTCTTCCAAACCCCCAAGCTCAATCTACCCCTTTGGTGCATCACCCTAAGATACGGATGTATTCTCCATCAAAGTGGATGATGTCACAATGCAGCACACTTGCACAACCTCGGGCACACCCAGCTGATAACAAACTGGCGGCAGGCTTACAAAGCGCACCTCAACCCGGTGTCTGTTGCCCAGGCCAGCAACGTTCCGCTCATGCGTGCGCAGCGCAGCGGGCCCCTCCCCGTGAACAAAGCTGTCTCCTTGTTGCCAAGCCAGCCCTGCACACTTGGGGCTTAATGCAGGATTCTAACATATGGGCAGGGAGGGGAGCTCACTTGGTTACCACACCAGCAAAGACGCAGCCAGGCAGAGAGCACGCAATTTCCAGGACTGATAAGCGACGCCTGCTAGCGTGATCTTGCTGCCTTCAGCCTCCTGCCTCAGCAATACCACAGGCCAAGAGATTACAATCCGTGGATGAGCAGCGCCTGGCCTGTTCCCGGTGAGATCATGCTGCACCACACTTCACCCTCGCGTTCTGCCCCTGCTGCCATCCTCCGCACATGCTGCCCAGCTGCTGTCCTCAGCATCTGCTACCATGCATATGCCTTGCGCTGTTCCGCACCTGCTTCCCACAACTGACAGCAGGTGCAACACCTGCCCCTGTCCCACCGCTGCCACCTACCTTAGAGCTGAGTATGAGTGTGCCGCCGGCTGTGCCATACACAAGCTCCCGAGTTTTGCGCCCAGCATACCGGGGGTCCAGGGCCACTGTCTGTGGGAGAGGTAGTACGACAGACAGGCAAGCAGGAAACGGGGGCAGATGCTGGAGTCAACACCAATGTGCGCAAGCATGCATCTTGAAATCTAGCAAGCAGAGTCTTGTTGGACATGTGTGAGTGCAATCCATAATGGAGTGAGCCGGTCATACCCAAATAAAAGCAACCTTGGCAAGGAACACAGCGCAATGGCAAAGGCAAGCTTGGGCAGAACCAAAATTTACTCACTGTGATGGGCTGGCCAATTTTCAGGCGCTGCACTTCCTGTGTGTACAAGCCGTACACCTGCAGCAGAGAGCAGGCGGGCGAGCAGGCCAGGCAATAGGCGATAGGCGGAAGCAGGTTCCCATCGGGACATTAGCTGGCCTTGGGCAGCACAACAGCATACATGAGCAGCATCTTTAGCGGGTGGAGGCTAAACTACCGACTATGGGGGCTGCTAGCTGCCAACATGAGATCCCTACACGTGGCACACAGTCAAGCATGGGCACCAGCAGGAACCAAAAACGCCGCGGCAGCACCCAGCAGCAGCATCGGCAATAGATGAATTCATTTGTATGGCAGGAGCAGCGAGTGTTTTCATTGTGGCGGATCAAGCAGCAGTGATCCGGCCACAGCTGGCTCACCGCAATGGAGCCGTCAGCAGAGCCGCTGGCCAAATACTCGGCGGTGGCATCAAAGCAAAGGTCAGTCACCTCCCGCGAGTGCTCCTTGAAAGCCTGGACCTGCAACAAAACGAGCACCCACATTGCACAGCAGCCCTGCAACTGCTGTTGTACGTAGGCCTACACAGCTACAGGGGAGGGCGGGTGCAGTGCCGTGGAGGCAGCACTGCAAGCAAACTGCGTGCATCTTATAGCGCAGCCCAGGGGACGCCAAATAGCGCACCTGATTGCCCAGGTGGTCGAGCAGCTGCACCGAGCCGTCCTGGTGCCCTACCGCCAGCACTTTGTCGGAGACACAAAGCCTGGTGTTGGGCGAAGTCACCGCCTGAGGCGACTCTGAGCCCAGAGGATCATATTTCAGTCTCGGCTCCTCCTCTTGACCCCCAGATCGCTTCCCATGCTCCATTGCAAGGAGCGGCCGTGGAGTCGTCACCCCTGCTTCTGCATTGCTACCATTCTCATCAGAAGCGATCCATCACCGCTGTAGGGAATTTTTTTCCTCCTCTCTCAACCAATAGTACAAACTCAGTACGTCCAGGGTTTTCTCCACAGGCCCAAGGAATGGCCTTTTGTAGGGCTTCAGGGCAATCTCGCGTATATATTCGTACCACAGAAACACCCATTGCGGCCTGCTGCCAAACAACATGGCCCTCGCAGCGCTGCAGCCCCGCAGCGAGGCAGCGTTGGGAGTGAGGTCACAATACCGTAGCGTATTTGTCTTGTCCGTTGGCGTTCGCAGCCGACAGCACCGAAAGTCAGCTCGGCAGCAGCGGCGGCGGCAGCGGCCGGTGAGTGCAGCAGCGGAGCCTCCAGCACAGCCCGAGCCAAATGACAATTCCAGCAGCCAACCCTCTGCCAACGTCAGCAGCAGCAGCAATAGTGTGGAGCGCCTGGCAGAGCTGGCGGATCTGAACCAGGTGCAGACGGCGCTCAATACCGCCATTGCGGCAGAAGATTGGGAGCGAGCCGCAAGACTACGCGACCTGCTGCGGCATCTGACAGGGGCTGACAGCAGCAGGCTGGCGGCGGACTGGCGGGGGTTGGGCGTCCTGGACTGGCTGGCGGCACGGGCTGAGAACCTGGGCTTCACCTTCCCCACAGGCAAAGCCGGGCTGCCCAGGCTACTACCTGCACACCGCTTCCAGAACACCCCCACCGCGAATTCCTTCTGCCTGTGCCATGTCGTTCCTCTCCTTTTTTCCTCTCTTCATAAAACCTTCCGTTCGACTCTCGCCTTCCTGCTGTAATTTTTTATGTTCCTGCCTGCCTTCTCGCCTCTCCATGCTGCCCCGCCATACCTTGCCTGCCACACCCCGCAGAGGTGCAGAAGCGGGCCGCCCCCGTCATCCTAGATGGCGAAGACTGCATCATACAGAGCGAGACAGGGTCGGGCAAGACGCTGTCCTTCCTTCTGCCGCTGCTGTCACGGCTTAGCTACCCACCAGACACTTACCCAGACGACTTCAAGGCAAGCAAGCGCGCAAGGAGCTTCAGAAATTGCAGACCGGAATGCTTCTCAATTTGCTGCTGCGTTGCAAGCTGCAAAAGCTCAAACTGCAGATTGACGGCTTTATGCGGTGTGTGCTTGGATCAAAAGCTGGCGGATGCGCCTTGTAGGCAGCTTGTAAGGTGGAAGCTGAGATGCACCTGGTTGCAGCCGCAACCAACAGAACACTTGAGGCCTGCCTGTACTTGATCCTCTGCTGCAGGGCCCTGCGGCACTGGTGGTAGTGCCCACACGGGAGTTGGGTGTGCAGCTGGTGATGCTGATCTACCGCTTCTTTGGCGGCAGCGTCAACCAGGGCGTGCCAGGACAGGGAGGCAACATGTTCGACTATCATGGGCCACGCGGGTTGAAGGTGGGTCCCTTGAGGCCGACTGAGTGCTGGTATGGCCTCCTGCGCTCTTTCTGCAGCCCCCGGCTGAAGGTGCAGTTCTTGCAGGATCCCTGCACCCCAGTACATGATTCATGTACCGTCAGTACATCATGTCTGCTGGCATCTTCATCCATGCAGGTCAAGGGGCTGCTGCTGGACAGCGAAGTGGTGGCTGCCAAGAAGGATTACTATCTCAAGGGCGCGCACGTGCTGGTCGGTGAGTGGCACACCGCTCGCCGCTCAGTTGGTAGTGAGGGGTGGAGTGTCCTGCTGTAAGTGCCAGCCTGCGACGGGTCCGTGCCGTGAACAGCTCCTGTTGTTGGTGGCACAACTAGTTTCAAGGGCGTGGACAGCAGTTGGTTGGCTTACAGTTGATTAGGAATGGACGCTGGAACTCTCGCAAAATCCTCGGGACAGCCGTGTTCAATCACTTGATCTACCGCTCCGCTTGCCCTGCCTGCGCTGCCTGCCCATCATCTGCCCCTCCCCACCAAGTTCCTCGCAGGCACCCCTGAGCTCATAGCGGGTGCGCTGTCTCCCCCAGAGGCGGTCGAAGCGGTGCAGCATGCGCAGGTGGTGGCGGTGGACGAGGTGGATGCCTGCTTCCAGGTCAGCACAGCATGGCACAGCATAGCATTGAACAGCATGCCAATGTTTGCTCACTGCGGCACAGCGTGGCAGAACGTGGTGTGCACGATGTGTGTTAGAACAGCACCGTGTTGGCCACGCATGGGGCTATTACACCACACCGCAGAATGAGTGCGGCGGGGATCAGAATCGAGCATACTCATCCTGCTGCCTTGCATCTGCAACTGTGCGGCCAACACCTTGTGATGCATTCTCGCCGTTCCCTACTGCTTTTTACGTACTGCTGCCACCGTTGGCTGCTGCCTGTCCTGCCATGCCCTGGCTTATTGCTGGTGGTGCCTGATGTGCAGAGCCATCCACGTGAGATGGAGCTGATCATGTCGGCTGCCTGCCAGCACCCCCTGCCTGCCCAGTACGAGCAGCAGGAGCAGTGGGAGCAGCAGTGGAGCGGCAGCGAGCAGCAGCAGCAGCAGTGGCAGGAGGTGGGGGATGGCGGGCAGCAGATGGGGGAGTGGGAGGCAGCAGCAGAGGCGGAGCAGCCGCTGAGAATCAAGCCGGTGGTGATTCTGGTGGGGGCCACTCAGGATGAGTCGCTCATAGAGCGTGCAGTGGAGCAGGTGGGTGGGTGAGTGGGTGGTTCAGGGGGCGACCCACTGCTCGGGCAATTTGCCTACCATGCACCTGCTGCCCATGTTTGCCTACACCGGGCAGCATCACTCGAACGGAAAGATTCAAACATGTCAACCAGCGTTGCTGCGCTTGCTACAGGAAGCAGCTGGCCTTCATCATGCCCGAGTGCCTTCATCTCAACGTTCAGGCAACACACTGCTTCCGTTTACTGCTTCTGCCCACGCCTCCCCCACACATGCCTCTATTCCCAACGCAGGGCTGGTTGAGCGACCCTGTTACCGTGCGTGTGGGTGCCGGCATGCGCATCCCTAGTGGCCTGCAGCACCGTGCCATCGTGGTGGGCAGCGAGGCGGAAAAATTGGCTGCCATGTGCCGCCAGATACGCGCCGACTTGCGGGGGTGAGTGAGAGCGCAGCAGCCTCTGGGGGCCTCCTTGCTTTGTTGTAATTGTGCCAAGGTAGCTCATGGCGCTTAAGCCCTGCTGGCTGGATGGCTGAGGTTGTGCTGGGCGTGGCAGGTGAATCCATGTGGTTGTGTTGTGGCCCACTTGGTTCGTCATATTCCTGTGATGGCAAAACTTTTAAGATCACACAAGTGTTAAGCGTCTTGTTTTCCAAACAAACTCAGCTGAATTGCTGCTTCCTCACCGCCTGGCCCCTCTTAGTTGCAGGCAGAATGAGGACGATGCGCCGGCTCGGGTGATGGTCTTTGCGGGCAGCGAGGCACAGGCACGACAGCTGTCCGACCCGCTGCGTACTGTGCTGTGGGGGGACCACAAAATCTCAGGTGGGGTAGCCATGCAATAGGCTGGCTAAATGAACGACGTGGCTGGCTGTCTAACGGATGGTATACTGCACTACATGCCTGCACGGGCGCTGCCGGGCTCACAGAAAGGAAGGTAACTCCGTGCAAAAAGGAGCAATCAGTGTGCAGCTGGTTCAACAGGCCATCAGCAATCGTTGCGGCCCCCCACGCTGCTTTGTTGTTCCCCTGCCTGCCGCAGTGCTGCTGCCTGAGGGTACAGAGCCGATCAAGGCACTACATAGCTTCCGGGACAACAAGACCACACTGCTGCTGGCCACACCCGCGGCGGCACGCGGCCTGGACTTACCCGCCGTCAGGTGTGGCGGTGGCATCCGCACAGGGCATGCTGCCAATCTAGTGCAATGCTCCATCGGTGGTCTGCTTCTAGCGTTCGGCACCTGCAATCGCTACACAGGCCGCAACTCTGCCAAATGCTGCCATAGGTCGCTTCAGTGACCATGCGTTTGAACCTATCCAGCTGTGATCCCTCGTTCAACCACCACATGGTACTGCGGTACTGCTGCAGCCACGTGTACAACATAGAGCTTCCTCTCAGCCCCACAGACTACCTGCACCGCGCGGGGCGCTCGGGGCGCATCGGCTCAGCCGTGCAAGGTAAGCTGCAGGACAAGTGCAGCAATGCAATTCTGCTTCCTGGAGAAATAAGGGTGCAATTGTGGCTCTGCGAGCAGCTTCAACACATGGTCCCACATTGTTCTACCCGGTGCCATGCCCTAGTTCTATAGCCAAGCCAAGCACTTAAGTTCTGAGTTGAACAACGGTATGCCGTCACTGCCACCCTTTGCATGGTGCACTCCAATGAAAGCTGCAGGCGTGGTGACAACACTAGTGACTGAGGATGAGGTGGAGCAGCTGCAGGGCGTGGCTGCTGAGCTGGGCATAATTATGAGCCTGGTAGCGCCGCCTCCCCCAGAGCTGCCAGCAGAGGCGGAGGGTGCGGAAAGTGATGTGGAGGCTGCTCGCAGAGGACTGGAAGATCTGTTCAATCTCTACTGAGGCTGTTGCGGCGGCGGCAGGCTGTATTCCCTTCACTGGAAAAAGGAAACGCTATATGTTGCTCTTGTTGAGGCCCCCCCGCAGGTCCTGCAGTGTTCATAGGCTTGCTTGCCATGGCAATACAATTGGGATTCTAATATTGTGATGCTGGTTAGAATGTTGTGTGCAGTCTGTCAGGCTGGCTCAACCTTGGGGCTTCACGCCTTGCAACAGCGCTGCCTCCTTGTCAGTCACAGAGCTCCCGTGCAGTTGCCACAAAGTGCTCCGAACTGCTTGTGAAGTTGGTGCAGATGTGCAGCTTTGGGCGGAGCCGCTTGAGGGCTCCAAGTTCTGTGGATACAGTTGTTACTGGTGTGCCGGGCAGGAACACTTCCATCCCCAGCTTACGCTGTTCGCCTGGTACCTGCAACAATAACGAACATACTCCAGGTTCTTGAAAATGTCAGGCGTTGTAAGGATTGCTGCAGTATATGCGCCACGAAGATTAAGCGTGCAAACCGCAAACAAAGTGTCATCCGTCAGCGACCAATCGTCCTGGCAAGCCAGGCTCAGGACTGCAGCACCCATATCAAGCAGCTGCAGTTCTGGGGCTGCCAGGGCATGCCCAGAAGGCTTTCCAGCCTGGGGAACGAGGGCGGCTCTTTTGGGCCAGGCTGAAAGGTGCAACCTTGGGATAGCGCAGAGTTGGGGTGCCGTCCAGTGGTCCCAGCTGCTCCCAATCAGTGTAAACGGCCTGTAGGCTGTGAGGCCAAGCATCCGGGCCAAACACAGCTGGAAAGGTGTGGTTTTGAACGCTGGCCTGCTGCGATCAAACAGCCATCGCAACTTCCTGCTGCCGGCAAGCGCTGCGCTGGGATTGGGCAGCATTGGGAGGGTGCCTTATAAGGACAGGGCAGTAACCGCGGTAAGCGCCTGTAGGGTGGCTTGCGGGTTATCCGCGTCTTCCCCAAATTCAGCATCCCACCACCCGAGTGTGCTAATCTCCAGAGACTGCAGCTGAGTTAGCTGCTGAAGCACTGTGGGCCAGGACGGTGGGCCGCTGAGGCGCAAATCGCGCAAGCTGCTTAGAGCTGCCATCACACCATAACCAGAGGGCAGGATTTTAAAGTTCCCAATGTACATCTTAAGGGATCGGCTCTCCAGGGCGGTAAGAGCGGCCAGCTGCAGGCGCAATAAGGGTGCAGACCGAAATGAACATGGTGGTCTTGCTGTAACTCACTATGCTGGTACTGCCAAGGACGCAAACTGTTCCGCAAGGCAGACACAGCGCTGCTGCACGGGTGCTTATCATCTCGCAAACTGCGTACCTGCAGAGGCAGCTTGGTTCTGGTGGAATCAGACACCTTGTCTTGCTGCAAGCGCGTGATGCTGGGTGGCAGCGAGGCAATGCCGCCGTCCCAGTTGCATCTCCCGTCAGCGCCAACTCCTCCAGGCTACTGAGCCGTGCTAGTGGGCAGGCGATATGCAGCATGCCGGCTCCCCCGTCGAGCCTCAGCTGCCGCAAGCCAGGGCAGCTGCCACAGGCGGCCAGCTCGGGGCCCAGCCTCAGCATCGATTGGCTCAGCCACAGCAGAGAGAGGCGGCGCAGGCTGCCGCTGCTGCAGGTGACTGCCAAAATACAACCCACTTCCAGCTGCAACGCCTTCTGCTCTGCTTTGCCTCCCGATGGCGGTGAGAGCAAGATTTCCGGGCCATCCCTAAGGCTGCTGGAGTGGCACCGCGGCCAGCGGCGCAGTGCTTGCAGCCGGCTCTTGCTGTGCTGTTTCAATTCGGATGGCCAATTCAAGCTGCAGCAACTCTGGTAAGACGGTGAACTAGTGCCAGCGCATGCACACCAAGGCAGCAGCCGTGAACCTGCGACAGGTTGGAAGGGGCGGCGTGTTCGGCGGGTGGCGAGTTGGCTTGCAAGTGCAGTTGAAGCTGGCCGGCGCCCTTCAGAACTCTGCACTGACTACACGTGCTCTGCACAGTGCTGTCTGCGAGCCGCACCAGGCCAAACTCGACCTGTCCCTTGAACGTCATGGGCCCAGCTGCCAGCCCAGTGCTGCGGCCAGTCCAACACTTTCTTGCCTGTCCTTGGCGTCCAGCAGAGCCAGGCACGCCAACGTCGTCTGGCAGTTCATCGAAGCCCAGTCGTCTGCCTGCGCACTTGGTAGAGCTGCTCATGGTGACAGCAGTTCTCAAAGCAGAGATGGGAGCATTCATTAGGCAGTCGTCGGTACTTCAGGCAAGGTTGCCAGCAGGCCTGCTCCGTTCATTACGGAGCGATTGTCAAATTTGGTCGTAAGTTATAATAGAGTGCAGCTTGACCGTCAGGTTGCGAACCCTGGCCTGCCGGAGGGCAGCACAGGGCTCAAACAACTAGTCAGGGCATTCCCACCTCCCAGCTACCGGCAAGGCTGCCGCATCCCGACCTGGTTCTTGTAGCCTGTTACATTGGCAGGTGCACTCACTGTGCGAGTCACTTGTTTACAGCAATCGTTCCTTAAGATCTATGCAACTTGGTCGAGCAAGCATGGACCAGTAATCAAGCGCAAAGCGCAACCCCACATGCCTGCCGCCATCTGAACCAGTGTTGCCACACTGATCAGCCGCGAGTCTTCAACGCCGTAGAGCCGCCGCTTGCCCGCCCCCAGCTGCGAGTCTTGCTGCTTCAGTATTGCGCAAGAAAGCACATGGGTGCTGCGGCAGACTCGTGAACTCGTTATTGCGGTCGACAGTGCTGACCTTGTCACACCAGTCTGGAACCTCGAGGGTGGGGGGCTCCCATTCCTTCCACTTTTCATCTGCATTGGGTGACAATGCACGACTGATGTTGAAAGTGCGTAACTCCCGGGCGTTGTTGTTTGCAGCATGTACATATTGTTATGCCCATCAGCCCAAAGGGGCAGCAGGACAGCTATGCAAGGTGGGGCAGAGCAGGTGCAGAGGTGCAGGGTCTAGGGCTGAGCCCCCCCCGTATCACCTGGTATTGAGTAAGGCTGCGGCACAGCGTATGGCAACTTCCTGTACTCCTCGTCGTGCTCGCCCCAAGTGAAGCAGCACCAGAAGGCCTCTTCCTGGATGCGCTCAAACATCCGGTCAAAGGCCTCTGCTTCCGAAGGGTTGTCAAAAGTCAGGATGAGGCCTGGCACCTGGCCCCTGCAGCACAGCGTGCACCGCATTGCACGCACTATAGTTCTCGCGAAATCGGTCAGGAAAGCATCGCCCTGGCCTGCAAGTTCAATGGAATCTTGCTACCCTCAGGAAATCCTGAGCAGCACTCCACCCCTGGCCTGCTCCTGACAGCATGGCATGCAGGTCTGGCACCCACCTGAGCTCCACCACCGATGACGAGGCAACAGGAAGCACAAGGTCAGTCAGAGACAGCTGAGTCATGCCCGTCCAGGCCGTGACAAAATGTCCCGACGTGTGCAGATATTCTGGGGGGTCGTCAGGCTCGTCGGGCACTATGTTGATGAGCGTCCGGCTGTGGCGGATAGGGTCGGGTACCTGCACATGGGTGTTGCCCACAGGGCCTGAGCAAATGCTGAACAACCACGATTCCGATAAGTTTGTGCAAGGTGAAATCAGTGGTTCCCCCGCCAGGGGTCGGGCAAAAAGCGTGTTGGACAAAGCCAGCAGGTGGTCCTGACAAAAGACAGATGTAGAGCCTCCTTGATAACACTGAACCCAACAGCTGTATTGAATGGGGCTGTACCTGAGGTAGGTCCAGGAAACCAGCGGGGCGGTAATCTATCTTCAGTTCATCCAGCACCTCAATGGGTAGGAGGAAGTCGAGGGGGCACTGGAAGGGAGACTGATAGTCGCCAGCACTGCAGCAGTAGTGCGGCAGCGAAATGTATACCAGCAGGCACTTGAGATCACAAAGTGGCATGGACTGCTGATCTTCTGGCAACACAGGAGATGCAGCCGGGCAGATGTTGGTTGTCGGGTTGGTATCTCTGTCAAAATACAGCCCCGAGCTTCCGCTTGAGCTCCGCTTGCATCAACACGTCTTAAAGACGGATGCACGGAAAAAGCACGAGGCAAAGCTTACTCACTTGATGAGGCAGGTTTCTAGGATACCGCTGTTGGGCACCTCGTCATAGTCACACCAGCACCACAGCGTGGGCAGCACCACAGTGCGCCCCAGCATGCGCGCAGCCGCCAGCGCGTCCCTGCAAAACGCGGGCCGGACGAGCAGCAGTGAGCCGCCCTGAGGGCTCCAGAACAGCAGCAAGCTTGGTCTAGCAGCAACACCGTTGCACCGCCTTTCAAGACCCCCCACCCCTTAAAGCTGTTTGCAAGCTGCGGGCAGCTGCCGCCATGCGTCGCCAGCCCCTGTGGCACCGCACCTGAATGCCGCCAGCTGATAGGACGCCCCCAACCAGTGCTTGTACAACAGAGGCATGCGCCCGCCCTCGTATCGCTGCTGCGCCACGCGCTCGACAAATGCAAGCACATCGTTCTGATACGTCAAGAACCGCGGTTGGCCACTGCCCAGGCCCCCAGCGTCATAAGTAGCACCATCATCATCAAGTGCGGCAGCAGCGGCAGCGGTAGCAGCTGCTGCCGCTGCCGTAGTGTTGCCGCTGGTGTTCAAAGATGTGGCTGCGTAGTACTCTGGGGGGTCAAGGTGCCACAGTCCAAACTCGCGCAGCCGTGCGACTTTGCCTGCCCTGCCCCACCGCTGCCACGTCAGGTGGATCGCATAGGGTTCTATGCCCAACCTGCAGGCAACGGCAGCCCAACCGGACACGATAAGTCTACAGCAAGCAGATGAATTCCAACATCAAGCACGACAGAAAAGCAAAAGAACATCTGTTCCTGCCCCACACGGGCGCATCACCCGGCCCAGCAAGTTACACTGTCGTGAAAGCACCCAGAACAGTCAAGCTCATGTGCAGCCTGCCTGCTTGCTGTTAGCCAGCCGGACATGAGGCAGCTGGATGCATGGTGCATGCATGCACGCTCTTACTTCTGGGGCAAGCGCTGCACAAAGGCCACGTGACCGCCAGGGAACATTGCCACAGGCAGGGCTTGCAGCTTGAGGGAGCTGTTGAACACGAGGATGGTGCGGGGGTCATCTGCAGATGGTGGCTTGTAAGTATAGCAGAAGAGGGTGCATTACACGAGGTGGTGGTCGTGGGGGAGTGGGGTGGTGG
>JAAMXP010004800.1:0-16218 GCA_019693395.1 Ettlia oleoabundans | reverse complement strand
CCTGTGGACCGGGCGCATTGGCCGTTTTGCAACGTTTGCCCATGGAACAAACCCCAGGTATACTGTGCGTGCCGTGTCGGAGTCACAACAACCATGTGGATTTGATATTATGGCAGGGTGGCGATAGAAGAGCAGCGTGGCACCCAATCAGTGTGGCGGCTGACCTGTAGCCGGGCAATTGCGCCAGACACTGCCCGCGTCAGCTGCTGCTTGAGGCTGTTAAAGGCCTCAGCCTGCTGTGGCGCAGTGTAGTAGTGGTGCAAGAAGGTGAGCAGTCTGGGCACCTTATGTGGCTGTGTGCCCAGCAAGCCATAGACTCTGGTCTGCGGGCAGCTGCCGGCTGCGAAGCTGCCGCTGGTCAGGCGTTCCAGCCATGCCTGCCACTGCTGGTGCAGGCGCTGCCAGTTGTTGGGCGACAGGTCAGCGGGGTTGCTGTCTGGCGATATTCCCGCCGCCTGCAGCATGTCCCGCATCAGCTGAGGGCTCACGCCGCGGAAGGCCCGCACCCCAGCCTGCAGTATGCTGGGCTTGCGGTCAGGCGGCGCCGCTTCCGCGACTCGACAGAGCACGTCACGCCACCCCTCCAGCGTTGCGCTACTGTCAGGGTCAAGTCCGCTAGCAAGAGGCGGCGGCTCCCATCGCCTGCCCACCTGCACATGCCGCACAGACGACATGCGCTGGCCCACCTGCGGGGAGGTTAGAAATGCGGCAACAGGAAGCGGGCAAGGGAGTGAGCGCTTGATGGGAGCAAGTGGAGCGCTCTGGCCCACCAAGTTTGCAAGCACGGAACCAACCCAAACCAAGGAGTCCATACAGGCCCCGGGTGGACTGCCATCTGTCGTTACCACGCCCCAGCCCCTCACCTGATGCGCTGCTGCCAGCACTGTGTCATCTGGGCCTAGTAGCAGCAGGTTTGAGTAGCGTGCCATGCACTCATAGATGAGCTGGCAGGCAGCAGGCTCTCCCGGGCGCTGAGCAAAGGCCAGTTTGAGCACCCGTTCGAAAGACGTGGGCATCAACACATCCGTCAGCACCAGGCCCCGCAGTGCCGCTTGCAGCTGTGTGCCAAAGGTGTAGAGCTCTGCTGCTGAACCACGGGCGGGTGCCTCGCCAATGCCGATGTGGGCATAGCGCGCGTGGTAGCAGATGTGCAGCCAGCCTGCAGCCAGCATCAGCCGAGACCAGCAGTGGGAAAATGGCACAGGGTGGTAGGGAGTGGGCGGCTGGCCGTGTGAAAATAATGAGGCGTTCATGGTTTACCTGTGGAAGACCGCCTAGGCTGATTCCAGAGACGGCAGTTAAGGCCGACAATTTGCCGCCAACAAACCTGTATCAGCTGCTGTGCGCAGGCGTAGAGCGGTGCTCGCCTCTTGCTGCACCACTGCCTCCACCTTGGCTGGCACCCATGCCTGAAGCTCGGCAACGGCGGCTGCCAGGGTGGTGTAGTCAAAGGTTTGGACCTGAGGCTGCTGAGATGCGCAGGCGGCAGGCGGTGCCGCCTGCTCTGCTGCAAGGGCACTGCATGTGCGATGCCTGCCATGCTGCTGCTGGTGATGGCGCTGCCGCTGACAATGCCGGAAGAGCGGTGTCTGCCAGACTAGCAAGCATTCGGCCCTAGAAGGGGCAGGCTTGCTTTTCAGCACCGGCAGAGGCAGGCGCACCAGAAGCGACGTGCACGCCCTCATGGTAGACGATGGAAGTTGATCTTGTGATGCAGAAGAGCGTCGAGCAGGCGTGATGCGGTCTTAGCACGCCGAGCACAGCAGGTGTTCTCTTGTTCCTGTTCATCTTTGTCCGCGACATTCATTGAAGCGGCTTGCTTCAGTAGGTATGGTCTAAGGTAACCAGTGCGGAGTGTCGCTCATGGACCCGTCTTCGCAACGCCCGACACTGGCCACTGTTAGGCAAGGGAAACGGATTGCCTAGATGCCTGCACTGAGTTTATATTTCCGGTGCCCTGATCTGGCAAGGCAAGCCGGACCGCAGCACGCCCTACCGCCGCCAACTCTGCCGCCGTTGAGAGTTATTGTACCACTCCTCGGCCTTCCCTTGCAGATTGGGCAGTGGACGCCGGGACTTTCAGCGTACTTTTGAATAAACTATCGTATTGTGCATACGCATGTTTGATGGGGATTGTTCCTGTGAACCTACTCCATCGATAGATACATTTGGCACACTGTGCCGACTGAGCGAGCGGAGTCGTCCAATTGGGACTATTTGTTATGTGTCTGCTCAGGTGTATTGTCAAGACTTTCAGAACCACTACCAAGCCCTCCGTGTGGCCGCCATGTTTGTAGGCGGCATGTGAGATGGTGGCATGGGAGGTCGCTGTAGGGCTGGGGGTGGTGCTGGTTCCTGCAGCACCCACAGCAGGGACATGCGCCAGCCCCGCCAAGGATGCTAAGTTAGCATGCTCCGTCCCTACTCCGGGACCTCTGCACGGCACAGGCCGACACGCAGTCATGCATGGCCGCTGCCAAGCCACATCCAGCCAGCCCAGTAAACGACCAGGGGTCAGCTACAGCAACCCAGGGGGCTGCATGCAGGGACAACCCCGGCATTCCCTACTGCACAAGCCAGCTGAGCAGTTTGCCACGTTGCAGCACAAGCTGGAGGACTTGAGCCTGAGGACTAGGGCATACCACCAGCACATCTGGGACTGGCGCAGCAGTAGCCCACTGGGCACTTCAGGCGTGGCTGACAGTACTTTGGAGGTGGTGCGCATGCGCAGGACAGTCTGCGGGTCAACACCACCCACCAGCTCACCCAGGCAAGAGCTGGACTTGCAGGGAAAGGTTGATGCCTGTGCTGCAGGGAATTCTCCTTGCTTACTGCAAAACAGCAGGACGATTGATTAGAAGTACAGACGTCAACAGCTGACGCTGTTGCCGGGGCAGCAGGCCGGACAGCTTGCGGCATTCAAGCTCAGCATGCTCATCCACCTGGACAGCGCTGCGGGGCCTTTGAGGCGCGGTGCCAGGCACTCGTGATTGCGCGGGCTGCCATGAGCCGCCAGGTTATCAGCCAGGTGACCAGCAGCCACATCAGCCAGGCAGTTTGCTGGGTGTCTGAGGAGTGCCGAGCTGGTGCCGAGCTGAGGCGTGGGTAGAGGCTCGCCAGGGGTGCGACGAGGAGGCACTGTGCAGGACGAGTGAAGCTCTGCTGATGATCGCCAGGCATGTGGGCTCACTGGGCCCAGAGTAGCCCAAAACATTGCTGAGGGGCAGGCACTCCAGAAGATCAGGAAAAACTTCTACACTGCAATTTTTTTTTTCATAACTAACATTTACATACGTGGCGGGGTTGGCATGGGTAGCTTTAGAAGCTGCAGAAACATGGTGAGTCGTGAACAGCATGTAAGCAAGGCTGTGGGCAAAGCGAATTGAATGGCGAGAAGCGGGGAGGCGATGAGAGGGTGCTGCACTGCAATGTGGAGCGACTGTGCTTATATTGTTGCTTTTCTCAGTTCAAACCATGTGTTGTAGTCAGGTTTATTGATCACACAAGCCTTGATCAAAGTCAGTCACCAAGTTTGCCGTCCAGTAGGGGCAGCAGCAAGGGTTGGCTGGCACAAGGCAAAGCCGGCCATAATCACAGTAGGACAGCATCGCCCAGCTGGCTCAATCCTCCTCATCACTCCACTCAGCCAGGGCCCGCCGCCTGCCAGCAGGTGCAGCGGCAGCCTGCTCCTCGTCACTGTCCTCCAAGCTGAAAGCTGCCTGCGCCTTGCTGGTAGACTTGCTGCGCTTGCGGCCGCTGGCGGCACCAGTGTTAGACTTGACAGCCAGGTTCTCGTCAGGGCTCTTGGGCGCAGCTGGCTTGCTGCGCTGGGGCGGCGAGGGCGCTGCTGCCTTGCCGCTGCTGTGAGCCCCCGGTGCCTCCTCTTGTGCCTCCTCCTCCTGCTCCTCCTCTAAGTCGTCCTCTGCCGCTTCCCTGCTGCTGCTGGCTACATCGTCGCTCTCAGGCTCAGACTCACTTGTGGCAGCAGCTTTGCTAGCCATTGCCTGCTGCTTCCTAGCCGCCGGCTTTGTAGCCTTAGCTGGCTCCTCATCCTGAGAGGCTGCATTCAAAATGGCAGGAAGATGCTCGCTCATGCAGCGCAAGACACCCAACAAGGCACGCTGGATATCCCTGAATTTTCCACAACCACTAAATCAACGCACGCAGCTTCTTGCAGCAGCTGCATGCGGCAGTTGTTTGCGGTATTGCTCCCGGGCGCCAGCCAGCACTGCTCACCTGCTTCTGCCTCGCTGCCCGACAGGACCGCCACCTCATCCTCGCCACCTGACTCCTCCTCATCCTCCTCCTCGGACTCTGAGGGCTGCACCAGCGCCTTGTATGACACATGCGCCGCGGCACGGCGGCTGCGGCCCCCTTGGATGATGTTTGATGTGTCGATGCCTTCCAAGTCGCGCTGCACCTGTAGCTTGCTCCTGGCCTTCTGGATCTCACGCTCGCCTGCATGAGGTTGAGAGGGCACGCAGCAAGCCCAAGAAGGAGCACCTACATGCTTGGACATGTCACCCGTCGAGAATCCAGGGTAGTCCAACATGGTCTGCTGTAGACGAAAAGCACCAGCCATGATGTCGCTTGACAAAAGGGCTAATGGCTTGCGCGCATCGCACCCAGCCCTTGCAGCAGCTACCTGATTTGATGTCCAGGCCATGCTTTTCCAGCAGCGAATTCAGAGCTGCCTGCAAGTCCTCGTCACTCTTGTTTTTCACGTACAGGCTGGGCGGGATGGTAATAGTCGCCACCTTGCATATGCCTCGCAGCTTCTCCACACTGCGGCTGTACTGCCGTGGGCCTGCACAAGGCATAGTAAGAGTAAAACTGTCAGCCCCACCGCCACCAGCCATGTGTGCATGCAGGGAACTCAACCAGACCAGACCTGCAACAAAGTAACAGCAGCAGCCTGGCATAGCAGCGCAATACAACTAGTCGCCAGGCTGCTCCCCCTGCTTTCTAGCAAGCATCGTGTACCATATATCAAAGATGTGCGCAAAATCACCTGACTGTTTGGCAGGCTGCTTGTCCTCTCGCTTTTGCCGCTTGCTGGGCTGGCTCCTGCCGTCATTATCACTCGCTGCAGCTTTGGCCTTCTGCTTTTGCTGCTTCTTGCCTGAGCTGCCCGAGCCTTGACCATTCTGAACTTCCTGGTCTGCCTTTCCTTTTGCAATAATCTGCGGGGCAGCAAAAATGTGCAGCAAGGTGTGAAGCTTCTTGCACCAGGGCTACACCCACTTTGGTCGGCAGTTGTGTATGACAGCAGCTGAGGCAGGACGAGGGTGATGCCGCTGCTGCAAGCTGCGAACAACTCGCCTTGTCAATCATGGCAGACAACAGGTCTTTAAAGGGCTTGAGCGCGCCAGACTCCAAGCTCAAGTCTTCCTCCAGCATTTGCCGGCAGCTCTTCAGTGTCATGGTGCTGCAAAACACAGGCGGCGGTGGCAAGCAGCGGGCACTGACAAGTGCGGACCAAAGGTGTGCCGCGCTGCACAGTTCTTACACCAAAGACGCCAACTGACTGCAAGCACAGGCAAACATGAGCTGTCGGCTCCCTCACTTCAAGTTGTTGATAATGTAG
Organism: Ettlia oleoabundans; assembly: GCA_019693395.1. Classification (NCBI taxonomy): domain Eukaryota; kingdom Viridiplantae; phylum Chlorophyta; class Chlorophyceae; order Chlamydomonadales; genus Ettlia; species Ettlia oleoabundans. The sequence goes on along the minus strand of JAAMXP010004800.1, from coordinate 10,631 downwards.
GCCCTCCTCGCCTTGACGGCGGCTTTCACCGCTGCAGCGTCCACACTCATTCCTCACGGTTGGCTAGGCTGAAGGTAAGGCACCCAGCCGCCAAGAGAACACTCTTGCGGTCACCCTAAATCAAGCCTATCGGATGGTGAAGCCCTTCAAAATGAACTGCAGAAGTATGCATGTGCTCTCTTTGATTGAGGAGAATTAGACGCGGCAGGAAGAAAACATCAGGCCAGCTCGGCAAGGGTTGATCGGGCTGAAGACACAATTCTACGTTTGCCCGGCACTTTGCTTGTTGTGGAGCCACGGGGGAGCCCCAACTCGCAAAGCACAGGAATTGGGAGCCTCGGGCCATGCAGCGACTGGGCTTTGGGGCGGCTGCGCTGCTGCGCAGGAGCCAGGTGCGCACCTCAATCTGCGAGTGATTGAACGGGATGACGCGCGCGGCAGTCAGAGCGAAAATTGGGCTGACCCCTTGGCGGCGGTGCCTCCCTACCTGCGCAGGGGGAGACCTCCACCTTGGTGCCGCAGCTCCTCAGGAGTTATGCCACGTCACAGGTAAGATCATGCAATACATCATCTGCCTTGGCGTTATGGCACTCTGGCAGGGAAGGCTCAGTATTCTGGACCTGGCAGTCTTTTGCAATCAATCAGCACGATGGGGCTTCGCTGCCTAGGGCCAGAAATCCTGGACTCAAGTGCTCTTAACTCTATCGCCACTGCATTTGCTTTTCGTTGTCTGCAGATGACTGTGCGTGACGCACTCAACTCAGGTGGGTTTACAATTAGCCGGTTAATCCGGGCATCATTGGCGCCCGCCCGCTTCAAAGGCTGGGCGTCAAGGCATGAACCATTTGCGCTACTCTTCCAGGCACTGTGGCTCATGTCTTCTGTTGCTTGGTGCATGCTGTGCATTGCCCTGCCCCAACCTTAAGATGTGCAAGGTTGTTGGCGACACCTTTGTTTGGGCCCTCCAGCCCTGTTGTGTTCGTGCATGTGTGACGTGTACACTGTTCGTGTGTGCAGCGATGGACGATGAGATGGCGCGGGACGAGAGTGTGTTTATCATGGGAGAGGAGGTGGCGGAGTACCAGGGGGCTTACAAGATTACACGTGGCTTGCTGCAAAAGTACGGCCCAAAGCGCGTCAAGGACACCCCCATCACCGAGGCACGTGTCGCTCGTATCAGCGCCCCTCCCCAGTTGTCTGTGTGCCTGCTGCACTGGCTGGCTTGCATGAAAGGCCTGGCGGGCAAAAAGGGCATGGATGTTGTGAAATGTGGTTGGGAGCTACGGCAGACTGGTGGGCAGCAGATTAGCAATAATCTTCTGTTCCCTGTGCTGCGTCTGTCGACAGCTGCTATCCATCTCTTTCCTTGCTGTCCAGCCCTACGTCGTTGTTGCCCTCACTGCTACCGACGCCATTACTTCTGCTGTCTAGCAATGTATACAGCGTGAGCTTCTGCCACCACTCCTGCTGTTGACAGTGTTCTCTGTACAGTGCGCTCTCTCACCACCATCGCTGCTTTTCCTGCTGCTGCAGGCGGGGTTCACGGGCATCGGCGTCGGCGCCGCGTTTCAAGGGTTGCGCCCCGTTGTGGAGTTTATGACCTTCAACTTCTCCATGCAAGCTATTGACCAGATAGTCAACTCCGCTGCCAAGCACTACTACATGAGCGCGGGGCAGGTGTCTTGCCCCATTGTCTTCCGTGGACCAAATGGCGCGGCGGCGGGCGTAGCAGCGCAGCACTCGCAGTGCTTTGCAGCCTGGTACAGCTCGGTACCTGGCCTCAAGGTAGGGTTGGCAGGGTAGGTGGGTGGAAGTGCGGAGCTAAGGGCTGAATGCATGCTGCAGGTTCCAACTGCTGCCTGTGGGAAATGCTGCTTGATTTGTAAGCAACATGGTTGGCGTGGCCCTGTTTTCAATGCCTGGCTCCCCCTTGGGAAGTGATGGGGAAGTGATGGGCACAAACCCAGTGCTCACATCCCGGGCTCTGGTCCTAAACATGCCCATGTCATGCGTGCCAAGCTCCAAAGTGCGTGCCCATGCTGCTTGCCCACTGCCGCAGGTGGTGGCCCCCTATGACAGCGAGGACTCGCGTGGCCTGCTCAAGGCCGCCATCCGCGACCCCGACCCCGTGGTGGTGCTGGAGAATGAAATCCTGTACGGCGAGGCTTTTCCTGTGGATGAATCGGTGCTGGACAAGGACTTCACGGTGCCCATCGGCAAGGCCAAGGTGGGCTCGCTGCGGTTGGGGTTGTGAAGGGTTGGGATGGGTGGGATGAGGGGCAGGAGCGGAGGAGTGCGTGTCATGTGTGTGTTATGCAGGCAGGCGGCTACAGGGAGCACTTGTATCCTTGCTTTAACCTTGCCATGGATGAAGCACACCCGAGTGAATGCGACAGCAGCTGCATTCCAGCCAGGCCTAGTCTGCGTAGCCATGCCACCCTCCATACTCCTGACTATCCGCTCTGGCCTGCCGTCGTTGGCCACATGCTGCACCACATGTAGGTCATGCGCAGCGGCAATGACGTGACGCTGGTTGGATTTGGCAAAGTGGTGGGTTACAACCTCAAGGCTGCTGAGCTGCTGGAGCAGGAAGGCATCAGCGCAGAGGTGCTCAACCTGCGCAGCATCAAGCCCATCGACCGTGATGCCATAGCCGCCTCTGTGCGCAAGACGCACCGGGTCGTGTCGGTGGAGGAGGGATGGCCGCAGAGCGGCGTAGGATCGGGTGCGAGGGGGGGCCAACGGCACACGGCAGCAGCCAACAGTGGGGCCCAGGGTGCCGCTGCTGGGTTTTCATATGGCATCAACAACGTGACAAGAACCCTTGCTGGCTGCAAGTTGCCTTACCACTCCCTGCATGCTGTAACAGTGCACCCTAAGCCTTACCCAACTTGAACGCCTGTTAGTCCACCCCGACTCAATTATGGCTTTAAAATAATCACTTTCCTGATCATTTCCCCCTGCGCTTTCAGAGATCATCAGCATTGCGGTGGAGGAGTGCTTTGATGACCTGGATGCGCCGCCTGAGCGCGTGACGGGTGCAGAGGTGCCGATGCCATATGCTCAGAACCTGGAGGCGGCAGCGCTGCCACAGGTGGATCATGTGGTGGCTACAGTCAAGCGGATGTTGGGCAAATAGGACAACACGGCAGCCAGCACTTGCTGGCTTTGCCGCGGCACAGCTACCAGCAAAGCAGCAGCAGTAGCAGCAACTGGGCGTCATGCTGCGCTCAGCCCAACATCTGACGTTTGTACAGCAAGTACTTACTGGGCACTTGCATTACGTTTCGCATGCAGTCGTTCACCGTCGTTCCTCTTGTTTCCTTTGTAACTGCGTTCGGTTTGGGCTCCTTCAAACTGCCAGATGTCAAGCGGGGGCCCTTCTGCTGCTGACCGACTCTGCATCAGCTTCAAGGCACTGTATGTATAGTATGTATATCATGTGCGAATGTGCAGCTTTAAGATAGCCAACACCTGCAGCACGTGAAAGGCATCATGTCCTGACTTGCTTGTGTCGCGGTGCTGCAGGGAACGGGCGCAGCACACTATTGAGGCGAGTGAAGTACAGGGATGGCGACACCAATGTTGTTGCAGCCGTCGAGACTGGACACCTTACATGCTGCAACACAGTCCGGCACCATCTGCATCAGTGGCACAGCCGTAGCCTTGCTAAACATATCAACCTGGCCCTTCTGTACAGGACTTCGTTTTGACTTACTTGCCTTTACATGGACTTCCACAAACGGACTTTCTGAAATGGTGGCACGTGAGTGCTTGCAGTCAAGGGCGTGATTGCGTTCCATGCAGCAGGTATCAGCGCATCGGCGCCTTGCATTGGCACTGCTGCGGCGCGCGCAATGCACAATGATCGCCACCATGGTGTCCTGCAGCTGTTGGTGTTCGTGGAGGGAGTTATTTACCAGGCAGATGAAGACAACGAGCAGGCAACAGCAGCGGGAGTGGAGAACCTGGTGGAGCAGCCTGGCAATGCCGGTGAGGGATTGGTTGGGAGTGGCAGCACTGCCGTACACGCTTTGTCTCTTGCACGACAAGTTGCCCCTCAAGGCTGCCACCCCTTACCGCTCAGCTGACAATTTGGCAGGGTTGGAGGCGATGCAGCAGGTTTTGCGTGAGCGTGGGCTGCTGACAGGTGGCGTGCAGCGGGAGCTGGAGGAGGGGCGCCTGTACTGGCGGGAGGAGCGCCGCATCTGCTCCATCATGCTGCAGCACCCAACCGTGCCGCAACAAGGGCACCACGAGAGCCGCGGTTTCAGCCTGCAGGAGGCGCTGCGGGCGTCAGCTGCCAAGAGCTTTGACTACCGCCTCCTCAACCAGCTGGTGTACGCCTTGCGGGGGGTGCAGCCAGATGAGGCGCTGCTACAATTCTTACAAGTGGGTGAGTTATGTTACGCATGCAGCATCTGATGCGCTTGATATCTCGCACCAAGTGCCGCATCCACACCACCACACTGCATATGCGCTGCTGCAGATGAAATGCTGGTGGATATTGGTGAGGAGCCAGCTGCTGGCTTTTGGTAACTTCAAACCGGTGCCTGTTCCTACTTGCTGCTCACCACCCTGCTTGTTGCCTGCGATAAGCTGTGCTTTAACGCACAGAGAAAGCAGTCGGTGCACTGGTGCTTCTTGCCCAAGCAAACCATCCCAAGTTAACTGCAGCACCGCCCACGTCGGCCCCTACTCCCAACCCCCCCTAAAAACCACGCACACACATCCCCTTGCCTCCCACGTACCTGCAGGAGACGATTTTTTGGATTACGAGGATGACATAGCACAGGATGATGGGGCCAGCGGCGGCAGCTTTAACATTCTGCGCTGCTACGTTCACCTCTTTGGTTGCGAAGCCCCGCTGCTGCTGGCAAGGCGGGTGGGTGAACTGGAGCAGCAGAGGGAGCAGCTTCTGCAGCAGCTGCCCTTGGAGCAGCAAGATCATGTGCGCAAGCGGCAGGTGGAAGCTGCGAGTGACGGTGGCGGCCTGCGCTGGCAGGTGCCGCCCATTGTGCTGGATGAAGCCGCTTTCCGGCGGGAGTTTGGCACAACATCCTAGCAGGACTGTTTTGAAAGGCGACTATTTGGCTTGATGGAGCCTGTGACGGACTGTAAGGTGGCGGCAATCGGGTTATCACTCTCACATGGCAGCATCCTTGGGTACAAACTGTTCTGGTGATATCACAGGACGGCCTGGGCCAGCTATGCATCGACTTTTCAAAGCAAGGCGCTTGCACAGCACCCAGTATTAAACCAAGAAGCTAAATCTAAGGAAGATTTGGCTCCATTGGACAAGCTGCGCAAAAACAATGTGGGAGTGTGAACATACAGTGAGGCTGTCACAAGTCAAAAGTAGGTAAGTGTGCATGTCAATGTGTGTCACATGTTCGTCCGAGCCAAACGGGGTCTCATGCTCCAGGATGCATTCCAATCAATGGCTGTGGTGCCAAAAGGCCGCTTAAGTTGCGCCATTGGCGTTGACAGTGAGATAGGGGTAGCTGCCTCTGCTGGGCAATGCAGGTGACAGCATCTCCCTCCTGGTCATGCTGCCCTCCTCAATCTTGCGGGCAGTGCCCTTGCTGCTGGACCTACAACCACAGCAGACATGCAAGGGAAAGGCAGTGACGCTGTCAGGAGCGGGGAGCACATGTGCCAGTAAGGGTGCTCCGCACGCAGATGGAGGCAGCGGCACGACGGCTGATTGACCAACAGCTGGCTGGTACACACTGGTTTGCATTTACCATGCTTTCCAGCCCCTCCCCCCCGCCGCACACAACTGACACCCACCCACCTGGAAGCCTTGCGTTTGATCACTCTCAAGAAGACTTGGTCGGCGGCCAGCATCAGAGCGTCTGCGCTTAGCTCCATGGCGGCAAAGGTGGCCCCCACAAACAGCCCCGCCATGCCAACCAGCACCCACACCGCCGTTTCCTTGCAGCTCTCAGCCAGCTGGGTGGTGGCCGTCATCCCCACCTGGGTGCATATGCAGGCTGCGCTCTTGGTGAAGGGGTACATCGCCATATTGAGGCATGCCGCTGCAAGGGGCACAGAAGGCAAGGAAGGGAGCAGTGCATGAAAACAGCCCACACCTGCAGCAGCTGCAGCGGGCTTGGATAGCTGCAGGCGGATGTGCTGCCTGGTTGCGCGCCGTACCTTTACGTACACATTCATTGAAGGATGCGTGGCTGGCGCAAGGCCAGCATGGGCTAGCCGGGCAAATTTGGCTGTGGTTCCCGCACCTGAGGGGCACCGCCCATTCTCCTGCAGCACAGCTGCACGCGTGTCCACCTCTGAGAAGTTGGCGGCGTAGGAGGTGAGGGTGGGCAGCATGGAGGCAATCGTGGTGTTGATTCTCTGTGCCAAACTGCCTGCTGGTAGGGGGGCCGCAGTGCTTGGAGGGGTGGGAGCAGAGGCTGGAGCGGTGTTGGGAACGCTGACGGCGGGGACCTGGGTTGTTGTTGGCTTGGGGCTGTCCAGCTCAGTCGCACTGACCTGGCCTGAAGCCGGGGCTGGAGCACTGGCCTGCTGCTCAACAGGTGCTGGGGATGAGGCTGGGGAGGCCGCCAAGGGGGCAGCTGCTGGGGCTGGTGCGCTGCCGTCCACATCTGGCATGCCGGACCGCTCCTTGCTGTCCGTAGCTGTCAGCTGCACTATTGCTGCAGGAGGGAGCAGCAGGATCACATCCATCAACACCAATGCAATGCAGCAGGGCAAGGGCCAATGCCTTGGGTAGTCTACCTTAAAGCGCGCATGCATGCTGCCTGCTGGTGCGCCCTGCCTAGCGCCGCACCCTGGCATTCCAGCCCAAGCCCACTTACTGGTGCCGGTGGCGGTGGCCATGATGACGGCGGCAAACTCGTCCAGGCTCTGCCTGTACCTCTCGCTCATGCCAGACAGAGCAGCCAGGTCCATGCTGGCAACCTTGGCGCCCTGTAAATGACGGGCGGGGGTCAGGCAGAGATTGATGTGTATCTGGCAGACTGTAAGGCGCCTGGGCTCGCAATTCATGCGTTGCCAGATGCAACAGACGAATGCGCAGGCTGCGCACTACCCGCCACCCGTGCCCCCAACACACACACACACACATGAATGCTGCACCCACCCACACCTGCTCCAGGTTCCAGCACTGCGCCGCCCAGCTGGCCAGCATCACACCAACAACCGCCGCCCACAGCGCCAGCAGGGTCACCAGAATCAGGCCCACCCAGTCTAGGAAGCAGTAGAACCTGAACAGCAGCGGGCCATAGGGGCCTGCAAAGGACAAGCTGTCACGTCATGTGCCTGAGAAAAGCGGTCTTGTAGTGCATGCAGAGGCACTGCAAACACGCTTGCGTGCCTTATTTGCAGTTGCAATCTACAGCAAGGAGCAGCGTGTGCGGCTTACCTTTGGGCTTGTTGTACTTGCCGGCCTTGCGAAGGCGTTGGTCGAGGCGCAGTGAGGCCCCCAAGATGAGCGCCGCCACCCCCGCACCCGCCACACCCACAGTCACCCACACACTGGTGCTGTACACTTGCATGTACTTTGGGAATCCGCTGCCAGTACTGCTGGACAACAGGGCCAGAAGACCGTCTGCAGCGTCCGCTGCTGCTGGGCCCTTGATGGCGGTGAGGGTGAGGCCGGCCACCAGCAGCCCCAGAGACAGCAGCGCCCACAGAGGCACAAACGACAGCGTGTGCCCGCATCGCCTGCAGGGCAGGCAGCAGGGTGCGTGACAAAGAAACCGCGGCATACGCGCAATGGGAATTGACTGTCTTATCATCATACCATGGCAGAAACACCAAGTTGTGTTGGCAGCGTAGCCCCCTGGTGCCACACCCCCGCTCCCAGGTCACTTGGCTCCCACCTGAGCCTGCCACCCATCTTAGAAGGGGACTTGGCTGCGGACGATGAGCTCCTGCAACCAGATCAAGAAAGGAAAGAGCTTGGGAGGGTAGCGCCCTAGGGCGGCGGGCGCCAACCGCAACTGCCAATCACTCAGGTACCGGACAGTCAGGCTCTCCAGAGCTGGCAAAAACTGCTCCTACATTGCTGTAGTACTGTTTGTTGAACACGGTTGTTCCTGTCTTACACTGCTCGTAAACCCGGTGACAACCATTGTTCCCCTGTGCCCACACAGGTAGGAGCTGTGTGGCGCGTGTGCTAGCGATTGGCGGGACTGCACACCTGGAGGGCGACCTCTCCCCGGGCTTCGTGGGAGCTTCATGACTGGAACGTGACGCTGCCCGTAGCACCTCGGGCGTTAAAACCTCAGCTGCGCTGGTGCCCTTCTCCATTTGCATGGCTGTTGGTGTCTGGTGCAGCCTAGCGCGCACCTCTTCCCAGCAATGCAGCAAGCGGAGCAGTGCGCCGGCCCAGGTTTAAAAAGCTACTTGGAGGGATAAAGACCTAGAGTTTGTGGCCTGCGGGTACAAACCACGGTACAACCGGTAGTTCTGTTAACAACTCCCCGTATCTGAGATGTCACATTGCGGTGAAAACTTCAAAATGCAATGACGCAGGTACTCCATTGACCTGCCAGCAGGCACGTGTACAACCAAAGGAGGTGGGAAAGGATTATATGTAGAGATGGCTATCCAAGTTGAGTGAAAACCCCAGGTTCTGTTCAGGAGCGTTCCAGCGTGAGCGCAGCCAGAGTCTGCCGCCGTTACCGCCCGCCTGCTGTGCCGCCGCCGGTTCTCGTGCTCGCTCCCCAACCCTCTGCTGTGGGGGCCATAGCAGGCGGCACAGCGGCACGCAGCCCTGTCAGCTTCCCCAAAAACTGAAAGCAGTATCGGATGAATTTAGGCAAGAAGGTGCGCCATATTGAGCGGGGTAGCCCAGGCCGTCCCATCTGCAGCGTGGCTGCCGGCTAGCTGCAAGCTCCTTGGGACCTCAAAGACGTGCCGACACCTCGCTGCTGCTGTTGATTTCGTTCGTGTCAGGTGCATTCGGGATGGCACAACTGGAGACTAGGGCAGTTGGTGCAGCGTAGAAAGAGCAAGCGGGCTGTGTGCACAAGCAGCATGAACAGCAAATGCCCAAGGGTGCAGCAACAATCATTGCCACTGGGCAACTGCCCTGTTGTTGCTGTGGCAGGCGTGTGCTCTGGCTGTTGCCAAACCTCTGCTTGCATACCCAGCTTTCTCCACCTTGCAGGTATGCAGCCAGCGAAGATGGGCATCCAGCAGTGATTGCAGAAGCGGCTGCAGGGGAGAAGCACTGGAGAGTGGAAGAGGCGGCGGGAGCGGCTAGCCACGGGCGGCAGAAGTCACGTCAGCAGCCTTTGATGTTGCATAAATGACAGTGTGCAAGCGCCTGCATGGGTGTGCGTCTGCCGGCTCGGTTGCATTGTTTTCAAAACCTTCGCATCCCTGCTTCTAACACAAGGGTCAAACACATTCTGTGTTGTGACAGCATCGGACGCCTACTCAAACAGCAAACCCTGGAGCCTTTTGCCACCAGCGCCGCAAGTGACCACGCTGCCAATCTTGCGCCTAAAGGTGCGAGCACCAGTCCAGCCCCAGCCATGGGTCAGTTGTAGCAAAGCTGAGGCCTGCAGAGGAAGCAGTAATGTTGTACTGCGGTAATAATCAACTTCAGGGCACAGCCATCTGTCCCAAAAGCAGCACCCAGACCGAATATGGGCAGTAAGCCCTTTTCCGGGGAAATTCCCAGCCAACGATCCTGCCCCTCCCCACCCAGGCAGCCAACCAGCAGAAAAGAAAGCCTCCCGCCGCAAAAACGCTTGCCAACCAGGCAGCCCACTGGGAATTACCAGTGAGAAGTCCTTGCCACTCATCTCCAGCACCACGCCCATAGAGAATAACACCACGCCCAAGAGAATAACTCGTCCTTGAGCAGCAGAGAATACTGACTGTAACGTCGATCATCTGGCGTGGGCAGCGGGCATTGAACCACAGCAACGATGCGGCCACCAACACTACCTTTCCTTGTGCTCCTGGCTGCGGCTGCCACTTATTGTATGCGCTCTTGCAGTGCGCGATCCCAGCGGCACCGTCTTGCATTCCCTTGGCGGCAGCAGCAGCTGGAAGGCGGTGGGCCAGGCAGAGGCAGGTGGGCCCCGGGGGCAGAGCTGCTCCTTGTAGCAGCTCGCAAGATGCTTCACATTGCGAGGGAACAGCGCTGGGAAGCGACAGAGGGGGTTGTAATAGCGCTGAAACGTGCGGAGGAAAGGCTGCATGGCGTTTCGAACTGTGGCAGCAACGGAGCCCTTGCATGCTTGGATGGATGGTGGCCGCTTTTGGCGCCTACGCTCCACGGCTGGTGGCACTGTGAAGTCCAAGCTTTACTGCTCGCTTGATGCTCGCTGCTTACACATGGGGACGATACACAGTGTGTGTTGCAAGAGCACCAACTGTCTGAGGCACAGCTGTGTCCCACAGCGTCTTCTCCCGCCCGTGGAGCTGCGTCAAGCGGAAGCGCTGCCAACTTGTGCTCGAGACTACCAGCCTTGGTCCATCTGCACATGTAAGTCAATTGTAGTAGAGCTCCAGCCTGCAGAGGAAAACATGGGTGCAGCTGTCGTGACGTGGCTTGAAACAGCAGCCGTACCGCTCCCTGCCCCCAAAGGGGCCGACGGCCCACCAGCAGGAGAAAAGATCTCTGAAAAATGGGACTTTGACCC
>JAAMXP010004783.1:0-13326 GCA_019693395.1 Ettlia oleoabundans | reverse complement strand
CACCCACCCACCCACACATTTGCAGGTCCCCCAGCAGACAAATGCGGCGAGTGCGCGGCAAAACAGACAACGCGCAGCTACGACAAAAGCCACAGAGTAATGGCGCGATTCCCGGCGCCAGATGAGCCAAGCATGACATTGCAAGGCGCCGCACCTGTGCCCAGCGGCCCAGCCGCCACCAGAGCCGCATGCGCCTGACGGGTCAAGCCGCCGGTGATAAGGAGTTCGGTGGATACCGCCACCGCCATGGCCAGGCAGGACAGGAGGATCATGGTGACGGCTGGAACGGACAGCTCGTGGTCCACCTGCAGCAGACAACATGCGGGGGTAACGCGTAAGGAAGCAACGAGGGAGAGACGATGTGTTGAAGCTTTTCTAACACTATAGGGATACTCGTGGCGGTGGTGAAGGTGCGCTGGGAAGGCGCAGCACAGCATGACACAGCACAGGCCAGCGCAGCACAGCATAACACAGCACAGGCCAGCGCAGCACAGCATAACAGCACAGGCCAGCGTAGCACAGCATGACACAGCACAGGCCAGCGCAGCACAGCCCGTCGTATACCAGCAACAGCCAGGCAGTCTTCGGCACAAGGCTGCAGTGCTGTCGCGGGGTCGACAGCCATTGTAGTAGGGTTTTTGCCGGGAAATATGCTGCTAATGTCCCACTGAATGGGAAACCTGCTAGCCCTGACGACCATTCGCAGCGGTACAGGCAGTGGCCCAAGTGGCGGTGGCGGATGGCAGGGAAAGCTGGTGGCGGCTAGCATAAAAGCTGGCGACGGCTGGTAGCAAGGTGACGGCAAATGAGGAGGCAGCAGCGGCAGCAAGCGGGGAAAGGTGCGCTAGCATGCTGCAGTTTCGGCAGCGGCAAAGGAGGCGGCAGCTTGCAAGGGCACTCGGCAGCGGCAGGCCGACTGTGAAGCTGCAGTGACGGCCGGCAATGAAGCGCAGCAATGGCAGCCGACAGCAAAAACGGCAAGCAATGGTGTTGCCCCCCAAACCCTGCAAAGCAGCGGGAGAACGGCCGCCTGGGGTGTACTAACACTCACCAGCTCTCGTCCCTCCCGCAGCAGCAGCCCCAGCAGCATGAGCGGCAGCAGTGGCAGCAAGTGCCGCACTAACGCCAGGCTGGCGCCATCCAGCGCTGACTCAGCATCGAGCAGCTGACTCAGCATGCCGCCCAGCTTCTGGTTGGCTGCCGCCGCCTCGGCTGCCAGGTCGGGCCGCTGACGCAGGTGGGCCCATGCGGCACCTGCCACCTCAGTAGCCGTCCAGCTCAGCAGGCCCAGCAGGCCCAGCACGCCAGGGAACTGCACCAGCAGTGTGGACACTGCAGAAAGCGGCAAAGGCATGGCATACACGTAGACGCGATCAGACAGGTAAACCAGCAGGCATGCAGTGCAAAGGTGAGACTCACATAGCATTTAGGCCACAACACACAGACAGGCAGGTGAGATGCCGTGCGCGCCTGTTAGCAAAGGCGCACGCGCACGCGCACAAGCTACCAGCCATGCCAATGAGCGGTCAACACGCAGTTCAGGCAACGACACACATACATGCAGGTGCGATGCTGTTTGCACCAGCATAACGCACAGTGAGGCGGGCTGGCCCTCCTGTGCAGCCCAGCCCCCCACACACCAACCAGAGCTTATGTGCAGCTGCCTGCACTGCCGGCCAGGGACTTCCTTACTGGCAAACCACAACACAGGACCAGCACCAGGCTCCCAACCATTGGGCCCCACCTGTGCAGCCTAGCCCCACACCAGCCTGGCACCTGGAAGGGACTGCAAGACTGGCAAACCACTACACAGGCACCAGCCTCCCAGCCCAGGCTCGCGCAAAGCCAGCTCTTAAAGCTGGCAAAAGCTGCCACACACACATAAATAACACACACTGCGTTCTAGTGACACAACATAAGCCTCCCAGGCATCTGGCCCCCACCTGTGCAGCCCAAGCCCACACAGAGCGCCACCACACGACCCCCCGGTGGCGACTGCTTGTTGAGCAGCAGGTTGATCACGGCACGCAGCAGGTGGGGCACTGCCGCCGTCCAGCAGAGCACCAGGAACACCGAGGAATGGAGGAGGGCCCAAAACAAGGTGAGTGCCTGCAAGCATGCAAAGGTGAAGCATGGGAATTCGACAGCAGGCAATAACCGGGTTCTGCCCGAGTGGCAGGCAAGGTGATGTGGGTCTGCCAGGTCTCGACAGCTTGTCCACTTGCAAGCAGGGGAGTAGGGCAAGCGTCTGATTGTACCTCCCCGCCAGAGGGTATCCTGGCGCAGACTCTGTAACATCCCTCAGTCAGTAGGGCAAGCGTGTCATATGAGGTTTCCCCTACACGCGGGCTGCCCCACTGATGGGTGGCAAGCGCTGGCGAGCATCTGCCGCCGGCGCACCTGCAGCCCCGCCAGTGCCGCCGCCACTGCGCCGCCCTGCAGCGTGCGCAGCGTAAGAGGGCGCAGCTCCAGCAGCCCTTGGGAGGCCAGCAGCCAAATCAGGAGGACAACGGGAAGGAAATGGAGGAAAGCCATGAGCGCGGGGGTGTGCAGTGCCGTCAGGGAAGCCTGCAGCAGAGGCGGCAGCCGGCAGCAAAGAGATGGGTGGCGTTAATACGTGGAGGGACTATAGGCCACCCACTTAAGGGCGTGCCAAGGATTGCAGACTGCATCGTACATTACCAAAAATTCATGCAGTTAAACCTTAAAAGCTGATTGTGATGAATGCTGCCAGTGCATTTGTAATACAAGGGAATGAGGACGGCCATTGCTGCTGCCCAACTACCCGGCCAGCTGCTGCTGCCAGCAGTACGTACCTTGAGGAACACTAGTTGTACCGCTTGTGCTGCCACGAATACGGTGCCAAGCACATAGGTGCGTGCGCCCTCGATAACTGCCCCCGCTTGCAGGAAGTCGTCGTCAAATGTGGTCTGCGGCAGGCGTTGTGCGCCGGAGCCCCCTGCCGTGGCGCCGCCCCCGCCGCTGGGTGCTGTCGATTTTGCTGCCGCTAGAAGGTCCCTGCCCTTGCTCTGGTTCAGCACCTTTGCAAAGTATGCCTCCCCCGCTGCAGCAGGGGCAGGACAGGGATAGATTGCTGGATCTTGACAGGCAGGTGGCAGATACTGCACAGGGAGCCACAGCGGGTAGCGGCGGCAACCCCTGCCGCCACTGGTAATAGCCGCCGGTAGGCAGCGGCGCGGCTGCAAGCAGTCGACCCCATCGAAGGCTTCCCAAGCACGGTTACTCAAGAGATCGTGCTTCCCACGGCACAGAGATGGCGCCAGTTGCCCTACTTGGTGTAATCGGTTTAGCTGTCGCTGGGAGCACAACAAACAAGAGCGAACACTCACCAGCTTTCAATCGCTGCCGCCGCTCCTCTTCAGCGGACATCTCGGGCGGAGGCCCCGCAGAGCCTTTCTCTGTGTCCGCCATAGCTGGCTCCTTCCGCGCTGCTTCTTGCATGACCATTCGCTAGTCAGCTGAGCAATTGCAAACGGCAGTGGGGTACATCCTGCTGAGCCCGCTGGGGTGGCGGAAGCAGGCACACAGGCGGGAGCATGGTGGGATGTGCCCATGCCGTTTCCCGGTTCTTTCCCCGCATTGTTCGTAATAATATGACGTCTGATTGCACTGCAGCCTCTGGAAAGTACCAAAGGAGAGGCCCTCCCTCAGTTGAGTTGCTGACTCAGAGCCTGGGGTGAGAGCCTCCTGACCTTGAATGCCAGCCAAGTTCAAGCATAATACCATGATTCCGATCGTGGCTCAGAACCGTTTAAGCCCAAGTTAACGATCAACAGCATAGGTCAATAGCAGCCAATCAAAGCAGTGGCAAGCAGTGCGGAGTTCAGCAGGAAATGCAGGCGTAGAGAAACATCATCAGGGACAACATGATGGAGAGTAAATGTTAGGTGTGAAGCATATATGAATCACCACAAGTAATGATATTTGTACACAAACGTTAAGACATGCTTGGCATATCATCAGGAGCTTGACATGGGAAATGCTATTGCACTTGCTGCTCTCGTGAGGGTTACCGCCAAATCACTGCCGCAGCAGCACCCCAGTCCGGCTAACGCTCGACCCAACTGGTAATCGCCCAGCACTCGCCGCTGCTGCTGTCTGCAGCCTACCACCCGGAGTCAGCTGCGGTTGGGCTGCCGAGGCTGCACCACGTGACGCCTGTCGCAGTGACCGCCGCCAGGCCGCTGCCACTAGCGGCAGCACGCCACAACCAGGCTGGGGCTCCTCCCCCGCGTCGCATGGTGGAAGCAACAGGCGGAGGAGTTCCTCGCTTGGGGCGCCACCACCCCGCTCTAGAGCCAGCAGCACAGCTGTATCCCCCTCGCTGTTCACTGCATTGACATCTGCCCCTGCAGACAGCAAAGCCTGTACTGCTGCTGCTGCTGCCGCACTGTCGATGGAATCGCTGCCAGCCACGGAATGCAGCGGCGTGTTGCCGCAGTGGTCGAATGCGCCGACATCCGCCCCTGCCGCGATGAGCGCCTTTGCAGCTGCCACCACCGCCTTGCCGCATTTGTTGGAGTCCAGATAGTGCAGCGGCTGCTCTCCGTAAATATCTCGTGCAGCCACGCTGGCCCCGGCTGACAACAGGGTCTTCATGGCCGCCACTGCCGCCTGAGGATCTCGATTGGTGGCCGCCCAGTGCAGCGGAGTGGCGCCGCGGTTGTTGACGGCATCAACCGCGGCCCCAGCAATCAGCAGCGCTTTAATCGCCGCCACCGTCGCCGCGGGCGAGTGGTAGTTGTCGGCTGCCCAGTGGATGGGCTGGCAGCCATTCGAGTCTTCCGCCGCCACATCTGCCCCGCAGTCCAGCAGGGCTTCTATCGCTGTCACTGCCGCCGCTCCGCTGCTGTTCCAAGCGGCATAGTGCAGCGCCTGGCGCCGCTGGCTAGCGCTTGCGGCTGCCACATCCGCCCCACAATCAACCAAGGCCTTGATGGCGGCTGCTGCAGCGGCAGCGCTGCGGTTGTACCCTGCTGCCAGGTGCAGCGGTAGGCGGCCGTAAGCGTCGGGCTCGTTAACGTCTGCTCCTGCAGCTAGTGCGGCATGCAGTGCGGCCAGGCACGAGTGCTTGTCCTCCCGTTGGACCGCAGCGTGCAGCGAGGGCTGAGCAAATTGCAAGAGTGGCGACGAGGCCTGCACAAGGGGAGGACCCCGTCAGCAGCAGGAGTATCTTTCCTATGTAAGAGTAAATTCAGACGCCCTTCGAAACGTTTCTATAATCAATGTGATGCTTACATATAAGTATGCAACCCAATGCACAGGAAAGCATGCAGTACCCCAAAGGGGCACCAGCAGCGGCGGCTGGCGACAAGCGGGGCATCACGCAGGGCGGCCATAGCCGCATCGGTTGCGATCACCTCCTCCGTGTAAGACCTGCCAGATGGAAGCGCACCTTGGCTGAGTCTTTTTGCGCGGGCGGTTTTGCGTTGTGTCTCGTGACAGCTGCAGCTTTGGCGTTGGACGGACGCAGAGCCATGAAGTCGAGATGGAGCGATTGCTGCAGGTGTGTGCGCTTCACTGTTAAAGAACTATGCAGGCTGCTGCAGCGGTACACTGGGCAGGACAGCCTGCCAGCTGGTGACAGAAGTGCTGTCAACCCCTACCCAGCCCCTCCCCGCCACAACCCATCTCCAAGCACTCATAAACTGCAACGCATGCATCCATCAGTGCTGCTATTCACGCTTGACAGGCCAACAACAGGCGCTGCAACCATGATCCGATACCCCTTCAGCCTCCGGCGCCATTGCTGGCCAGCAAGTGGGCCCAACGTTTACCGAATGGCAGGCCAAACATGACGCCCTGCTGAGCTGAGATAAACCAGTTTACAACCAACAAGGCAATACTTGCAACTAGCATGGTTTTGGCGGTGATACAGCCATTGATGCCACAGCAGCGATGTGGCACTTGATTGAAAAGTAGAGTTTTGCAAGAAGGATAAAATCAAAAATTCGTTCAATAAGTACAGGTAGGAGCCAATATACAACATTAAAGAATAATACGGATACCCGAAACCCTAACACGGATAAGACAGCAACCTTATGAGGCGGCACCTGCATTCCTGTCCTGCCACGCACCCGCTGCCTGCCTACTGACAGGGGCGCAGTGCGCGCTGCGGGTAGGCGGGCGCGGGGCGGCCGTGCGGCGCCGCAAACACAGACTCACTGCTGGGCAGCGGATCCTGCCGGAACCATTCGTGTTCGAGTGCGGCAGCCGCTGTAATTCGAGCTGAGGGGTCAAGCGTCAGCAAGCGGAGCAGAAGGTCAAGCAGCGGGTCGGGTTTGGGGAAGGCCCTGCATGGGGGGTAGTGTTGGGGGCAGCAGAGGCATGCTTGGTTTAAAAGAAAGAAAGGATACGCCCTTGGGCGTAGATTGAGGAAGCCAGCAGAGGAACGGCCCTAGGGCCGCCTCTTGCGCGGCTACCATACATGCTTGGTACTAGTATGCAAGTGCTGACAACAGCGACTCATTATTAGCAGTGCTGGGTTTGGGCGAGTCCAAGATTGGGGTAGAGCGGGAGCACATAGAATGCGGAACAATGTGTGGGACCGCTGAACGGCAGACTGGTCTGCCTGAACTTCTGCTGAATTGTGGGCGAAAGGCAGAATGCGGAAGACAGGCCCCCAACACCTGCCATTGCCCCCGGCTTTTCCCCAAACTCCAAGGTGTTCTAAGTTAGCAGCAATTTGATCTCCCACATAATCTCATAAAACCCAGACTGCTTGCATCTTGCCAGAACAACACCCTACCTTCGGCCATTGCCAGCCGGCTGTCGGTTCAAACAGCGTCGCCTCACCTCAGCAGGGGGCTGTTCTCCCACAGCATCTGTTTCAGGTTGATGGAACCGTGCTCGGGCTTGCGCTTGCGGCAGCCCCCCGTGTCTTCCCGCCAATGCCGCAGATGCTCCACATTTGGCCAGGAGCACTGCGACCCCGGGTGTCCAAGCCCCGCAAAGATCCTGCGTCGGGAACAGCGGGTGTGGCATCAACCACATGCATCCCAGCCACCCCAGTTGTACTGTGGTAATGTAGCAGGTTGTGACTGGTACAGGGGACAGCATGGGGGGCATTTGGCTGCCCCTGGAGCAGGGGCCGTGGCGAGGTAGGGGTGTGTCGTCGATAAGGTTGATGGGTTCGACGTGGCTGACGGGGAGAGGAGGGTTGGACGGGACACGGCGCAGGGCAATGGCAAGCCAGGGAACAAAAGCAAGCCCTGATGCCTGCCTGCAGCAAGCCCCGAAGAATGACCTCAAGCCTGCACTCCACACCCCACATTTCCATCTGTCCAGCCTCGTGCCAAACACCCTGGTTTTATCAACATCGTGCGTCATTCTGCCAGTACCTAGCTTGAATTCCATAAATCACAACACCCACCTATCCAGCTGGTCGTCCTGAAACACATCCTGGCTGTTGCCCTTCCGCTCCTCACCCTGCAAACCAGCCACCAGGCACGGGCTCAACACAACACACAATGCAAGCACATGCATATGCCATCATGGCATGACAGATAAAGGGCAAGATGCAATGCCCAGGTGCACTCATTTCCCACAACAGCAAACCACCTGCTCTAGTTACATAAAACACCCACTCGCAACAAACCCAACCAACCCACTACCACATCGTCCACTCACAGGGACGCCAATGGCCCCGGTCGCCCATACGCTCATCCACCCGCCTACCTGCCCATCCATCTACCGGCCGCCAGATGCTCCCCCCCGCCCAATACCCAGCCGCCGACCCGCCCATTACCCCCCTGAACAGCTGCCTGAGCAACAATCACAACTCATCTGTCGGGAAAAGCCAATCGTGAGCTGCCGCATATCCTGCCCTACCCGCCCAGCCAGCCACCCGCCTGCCCACCTGAAACAGCGGCCTGAGCAACATGAACGCCCAATTACCCTCCCCCCCAAATGCTGTGTGTGCGTTTGCAGTCAGCCACCCACCCACCCAGCCACCCATACAACTGCCGGCCTGGCTCATGCGCACCCTGTGCAGCAGACCAGTCTACGCTTCCCCCAGACAACCAATCACGCACCCACCCCACCACCCACCTGGAACAGCGGCCTGAGCAGCATGAGCTCCGCCATGATGCACCCCACAGCCCACACATCAACCGCACCGGTGTAGTGCTTCGCATCTAGCAGAAGCTCAGGAGCGCGGTACCTGCAAAAAGCGGTACAGCAGTATTAGGAGGGCGCCCAGCAGAAGCTTGGGAGCGCGGTACCTGCAGAAAGCGGTACAGCAGTACCAGCATGGCACCTAGGAGCAGGCAGGAGGGGCTGGCTTGCTTTTGGTGCAAAATGGAGTACAGCAAAGAGTGGCACCTAATAGCAGATGTGACTTCATTTCATGCGGTATGGGCAGTGCAGCAGGTCAACAGCGGGAGCTACAGCATAAGGAAGCATCTGCAGGCACAAAGGCTTGGTAGGGCATGCAAGCAATCCAGCGCGCATGCTGGATTCTGACAGCATTCGTCAGGAGCATGTTCACGTGCTGTTATGGCGAGACGACCACTTTGTCCTGTCCTTACCCATCAGGGACGGAATATGCAAGAACGGCCACTGGTGATGCGGACGATCCAAGAAAGGAGCATTTTGCCAAAGTAGTAAGGACCATCAGGGACCTATTTGAGTTTTGGAATACGCTACTGGATCTTTGTTGGTGATGTTAACCATTTGGTGATGTTAAGCATGGGCTCACCAGATCGTGACCACCACGCCATTGTTCCACAGCGGTTCAAGAGGCTGTCTTACCGACCGAGCCAGCCCAAAGTCTGCAGGCAAAAGCAGGGAGGATAGGGATGGTGTTGACGCCAGCAGCATATTGTAGTGAGCAGCTGTGGGTGGCAGCGATTTGTGGGGAAATTTGGAAGCGATAAATGAGGACCGCCACACTCAAAGACGATTGGAGTCATATCCAGGCTGTTCTACTCAGCTTTCTCGCCCTTACAGCAAAAGCATTTTTTCAGCCATCGCTTTAAACCCACCCACTGGCACTGTTGCAGCCACCGGAGTCATTGTGCGACGCAACACATTGAAAGTTGCAGAGAGCACCACCACCATCGGCATAAGTCATGCACCTCAAATGCAAACTCAAGCGCCCCTGCCAGCCCGCTGTTTCACCAGATGCCAGACTCGACAAACTCACACTACCAGCAGCTCTATCCCACAACTATTAGATTTGCTAGGCTCAGGCTCAACTCTCACCAGCAATTTTCAGCCGCCCCTGCTCCAACAAGATGTTTGAGGGCTTGAGGTCACGATGCAGCACCCAATTGTCATGGAGGTATGCCACGCCTGCCTGCACAGCACAGCACATCACAGCCTTGCTTGTGAGCAAAGCACAGACCAGTGCCATGCTGCGCGTTGTTGTTTGCCACGACACCATGTGGGACAGTTGGGTAGCGGCGAAGAAACAGCATACGATACACAGTCAATCAGACAAGCAGACCTGGCTGGGTAGCCCAGCATCACCATGGACAGATATAAGCGTCAAAGCCTGCCTTGCGTGAGGCAGCAAAGCGAGGGAGTCCACTTGTGCTCAAGCAGGGCATGCTTCCTGCCCTATCTGCAGTGTGTATTAATGCTGGATAGCCCCGTTATTCTGCGTTACGTCACGCTGTGCCTGCTCATGCTGTGAATCTCACCAGCAGCTGGTACATGGCGGACTTGAAGACGTGGGGCAGCATGGCGGTACCGCGCTCGCGATGGTACTTGATCACATCGTACAGGTCTGCAGGGACCATAGCAGCGCATGATAGATGCTAGGCAAGACTGTTCTGCGCAGCTCACGTCATTTTCGGTGCCCGCGCTAAGATGGTGAGGAACAGCTGGACATGAAGGGCAGGGATCAACAATAAATTGCATCAAAGCCCCAGCAGCGGTTGGCAGGCAGGTATTGTCACTTGGCCGCAAGCCCGGCACTACCCGCTAACCAAGGACACCACAGGCTCAAGGGCTCCTGCAGATCCTCCACAGCTGCCCTTCCGCCATTCAGCAAGTGCTAGGTCCTACCCTGCCTCCCAACCAGGCGGTCCCACCATCAGTAAGAGCAAGGGCGCACCCGTCTCGGCATAGGGGAAGGCCAGGCACAGCGCCAACTCCTTAACGTGCATGTGCATGCTGTCCAGAGAGATGATGTTGGGGTGCTGCAGGCAGGAGCAAACCTGAAGGGATATGTGGATGGGAGGCAGATTCTTGGCTAGCAACCAAGTATAACAAGGTCCGTGCAACCCTTTCAAATAAGAAATGTAATTGCAAGAGAGCTGCGCAGCTCACTGCTACAACCAGCATCCAAGGTTATCAAAAAAGGCATGCCGTGCCGGACTTATCAACCTGGAGCGCCTTCAGCAGCATCACTTCCCGCAACGCTGTTGCACACACCCCTTCGTATTCTTTCTGCGAGGCAGCAATATGACACAGCCGACAGGCGCAGAATGTTGTTGAGTTGATTTCCACAAAGAAAGGACATAGCAGTGCCAGGCAAATATAAGCGAGGTGTCAGGCAGCAGCGACACGGAGCACTCGCCTGCGACGGCTTCATGTGCTTCAAGGCCAAGAAACGGCCAGGGTGGGAGCTATGGCGAGCCAAATACACCCTGCCAAATGTTCCCTCGCCTATCACGCCCAGGATATCATAACCCTTGGCCAGCAGGAAGGAAGGCACACCCTGCTGGTTGCCACCGCCACCTGCCGCCGCCTGTGCAGCGCCCTGCGCCTGCTGCTGCTGCTGAGCCGTAGGCGGTGCCGCGGTCTGCTGGGTGTTGGGATGCTGATGCGAAGAGTAAGGGGCCGCAGCCGCTGCGTGGCTGCGGCCAGCGGAACGCAGCATGTCGACTAGACAGCTCCGCTTACGCCCCACATAAGTTCCGCTTCCTCGCTGCAGGTCGCTCAGTGCTACATGCAATATATAGGTTAGGTGCTGCCACGAATTGCGGCCGGAAGACTGGGGACGTGGCTGTCGGCCCGAGGGATACAGCAATGCGCTTTGTGGTAAGCCGAACAACCAGACAAATGACAAAGAGAGGGTGGTGGTAACGGCCCCTTTCCAGCACCTGCCCCCTCTGCTGCCTCTTACAGCATCGCTTCTTCTGGACAGCACCAATATCAAACCTACTAAAATCAATACTACCTTTTCTCATGGACATTATCAATATTTGGAATTGTGAAATCATGTGAGCTTGAAAGCAGGCATAAGGACAACGCAAACTCCATTCCCTGGTCTCCGCCGCTACCTTGGCTGCTGAACCGTGGTCGGGCGCGAACAGTGGGTTGGCTGGAGGAAATGAGTCGTTCGCAGGTTTACAGTGATGTCACTGTAACTGTTTTCAACATGTTGAGTGGACTGAAGACCTGCTGCGAAGTGTACGATTAATATCGCTTTGAGATGCAGGCGGCAACATGACCCTTGGCAGGGCACCCACCATTTGTGGCACCGGTGGTCAGGCAGCTAGCCGATCGCCGATCTCTGCTTGTGGAGGCCCGGCGTCAGCCCCATGCTTGCAGATATCATCTAGTGACTTGCCACCAATGTTGAAACACAAATTTGGGTTTCGGCATGGGCTTCCACAGCTGTCTTTAGATAGGGGCCTGTTGAAAAGCAGCGGAAGCCAGAAAGTACAGGTCCTGAGAGGTACGCACAATGCTCATGCCCAATGCAGCCTTATTTGCATGTCGCTTGCGTCCAGCCCTTCATTCGGTATATATTAGCATACTGGGACTTGTTCGCCAGGTTGTTCGCAAGAAGCGAAGCGACCGGGACTGCCGACCACCTCGACACAGACCGCGAAGATCGATTTCACGTGAACATGTTTTGCATCAAACAACTTGTTGTTCGGGGCGCTACCGCGCCGCAGCCCTCTTGGCTCGGCAAGCAACACCGCTCGTTCGGAGCGGCAATCTTGCCCCGTCACAGAGTGCTTCTCGCCGCAAAAGGCGCTGTGTTATGTATTCTGAATTTGTGGGTGGCTGTCCGGTTGCAGCAAAATCGCAGGCAAGGGCCCTTTTGACGCCGCCAGCAAAGCACTTGAGCCGACACTAGCGCTGGCGCTCAGCGTGACCTGTGGTGCCCTGCAGAGCCCGCGCACATGGCAACCAACAGCGGCAAACTTTCAGACAAGGGCCACGACTTCTCCTGCCTGCCTACCACGCTTCCATGTGACGCACCCAGCCACTTGGTGCAGACAGGTGTGCATGCTTGCAGCTGGCAGAACCCGCTGGCAGCTGCCTCTGGTGCTGGTGCTGCCTATATGTGTATAACTGTGGAGCGGGGTCTCGATTACTTCTGAAAGTGCGCCGGGTAATGCAGCTGAGGCTGGTAACACCCTGGATGGGCCCAAGGAGATTGGATTTTTCAAGACACTCTCGAAGACGGAGGTCATCACTGACTTTGGCGGTGGTGCGTGGCCATGCTTGGCTCATCCAGCAAGAGATGCGAGAAAATTTTGCTCGAGCAGCGCTGCTGACACTCAAGCATATTCGCGGCCCATTTTGTGTTTCCTATGCGCCTGCAAGCTACCTGCCAGCTTGGTGCATGCTTGCCTGCCGGGTCCACTGTCTGCGTTCCGAGCTATGGGAGGGACAAGCGCTGCGGTGGCGCCATAGCACAGCACTGCCATACCCCCTGCGTTTGCCTGTGAGGCTACCTGCGACTCCCAGCCACCAGCAGTGCATCTTATTGAGCCCAACAATATTAAGCGGTTGAAACTTGTTTCCTGCAGCGATGTTCGCCATCATCTCCGGCCTACTCTCAATGTATGCGGCTGCCTTTCGTTCGGTGGCGGACAAAAACAACCCAGGTAAGCCGCTTTTAGCAGGATCCCTGTCGCCGCTGTACAGCCAGCGTCGTCAACCTTGTACTGCGTTCTTAACCCTACTAGGCAATAGTTGCGCAACGAATGTTAGGCTGACAGGGGCACCCTGCCAGGATCCATACTGCCCTCTAGTTGAGCTGTGCTGCCACTTAGCCTCCAGCCTGCCTGCGTCCAGCTAACTCAGGTGCAGCACTGAGCCGCCCTCACTTCCCATTCCCTTGGTTCGGCCTGAAAAGCTCATTACAACTAGCTGCCCTGCGTCCTGCAATGAACCCTAACAACCTGCTTGCAACCGCGGATGATGCGCAGCTCCCATTCTGACGCTGTTTGCGCTTGGCTACCCACTCGGCATGATGTGGCTCATCCTCACACGCGCAAGTAAGTGTCGGGCATGAACTAGGCTGGACTGCCATCCCTTTCATAAGCTCCCAAGCTGAGATAAATGTTATGGGGTGATGGTTGTGTGTGCGTATGTGTGTGTGTGTGTGTGGGGGGG
>JAAMXP010004778.1:0-24881 GCA_019693395.1 Ettlia oleoabundans | reverse complement strand
GGGTGGGGGGGGTCGCGCGCTTTCACGCGCGGGGGCTTGTCAGCAGCTTAAATTTCCCAACTCACTTACCTTGGTGAAATATTCAGAGCTGCACACGGTCTCGCCACCCTTCTGGTGGACCTCATCGCTCTCACGGGGAGCGGGGGGCTGGCTGCGCTCAACACCCTGATTCTCAGTGGGCACTAGTGCCACTGGCACTGTGGTGGTCTGCAGGTAGGGAATGAACACACTATGAACCGCAGGAGGTCCCAGCAGCCTAGGCAGTGCCATAATGTATAAAGAAACGAGCACCTATGAACTCCCAGGCGGTGCGCACTATGTCACAACCCACCTGCTGCATCACTGCCGGCACTGCACCGCCATCTGTGGTGGCGGGCCCGTAGCCATAACCCTTCCCATCCTGCGCTTCCAAGGCAAGGCACACGAGGTTGCTTGGCACTTGTCTGGGGCAGACTGAGCTCTTGAGTATAACCCCAGTGCCGCTGCCCTAGACTCCGCTGCTGGCACCTTCTATGTCAGCCTCAGTGACCGTGTATTGAGGTGCATCCAAGGCTTTCCTCAGCCAGCCAGTCCCTGCCCACCTGCTGCTGGGTTGTCTGGTTGTCCTCCTTGCCGCTCAGGCGACCAACAATATTTTTCACCTTCTGCATGCTGCTGTGACTGGGAGGCTAGAGCTTAAGATTGAGACCGTGTTATAGATTAAGGCAAAACGAGGAAACAGATAGCTGAAGGAGGTCGAGACGCTCAGAACAAATAGCCGAAACCTCCAGAGGAAGTCAGCATTTGTCAGCTTGTTGCTCGGCAGTTTCTATGCTCCTTCTTCACGTGTGACTGGCTGCTGCGCTGGCAGGGTGGGCCCCGCCTTATCAGGATGTGACTTGGGTATTAAATGTTGCGGCTACCACACACCTTTCCGCTGGCAGCGTGTTGGCCTGCTGCTGCGTGCTGAGCACGCTTTGCCCTGCTATGCTATCTCTCGGCCTCAACAAGGCAGTCTTCCCGGCATTAGTCATAATTCAGACGGCAATATGCGGGTTGTGATTAGGCTGATTTGTGCAAGGCAGCCTGCTGGCATTGACCAGCCTGCTAAGCCTACTGTTCCACAAAGCCCTCTGCGCTTCAGCAGTAAACCTTGTAGCACTGCGAGAGGCGTCCGGAGACGTTTCGGAGCAGCAGGTCGCAGGGTCTGCGCCACGCCGCCAGGGTGGGTGGTGGGTCTGCACGTTCCCGGGGGCACAGTTCCCCGCCTGAACCGCCTCTTCAGCAACGTTCAGGCGATGTCCATCTCCTTTTTGGATTCGCAGAAGCAACAGAACCGAGGCTGTGGATTCAGAATGGGCCAAGGAGGTGGTGAAGGAGGTGGTTAACAGCCCCGAGCTGGGCAAACGCGGGGAGGCCTGGTTTGCGGCACAGTTGGTGGCGCTGCTGCTGGTGGCTTTCCCGCCCAATGGATTGCGCCCGCTGGTAGATGCTGCTGGCTGGGTGGCTGTCATCGGCGGCGTGGCACTTATGTGAGATACTCTACTACATTATGATGTGGGCAAGTGGCTGGCCGGTGCTGAGCATGTCGTACACTGTTAGGAGCCTGCTACCGATCGTGCGTAGGAGTTGTATCTTGCTTTGAGCCCACCAAATTATAAAGCGAGAACGACACCATGGTAATATGTACTCCACAGAGTCGCTGGGCAGCAATTCCTTGGGAAGAATCTGACGCCACTGCCCAAGCCCCGGGAGAGTGGCTCGCTGGTCACCACCGGCATCTATTCCTACTGCCGGCACCCCATGTAAGTGCGCATTGCAGGAATTCCATGCTTGGCGGCACAACTCGCCACAGGCTCAACCGAGAATCCCCCACGTTTCCCACGGCAAGGGTTGTGGGGTTGCCTGGTGGCCCCTGTCCGTGCTGCTTATGTGCGCAGGTATGGTGGCCTGCTGCTGGCATCTGTGGGGCTCTCGGTGGCGCTGGGAGATGAGTTGCGCATGGTTTTCGCAGCACTGGTCTTCCTTGTGCTTGACCGAAAGGTGGGCCTTGTGCTGCAGGTGGATCTGCAGTTGGTACCCATGACGCATCCCACCCACACCCTGCACTTGCTTTGTCTTCCAGATCAGTGATGCATTGTGCGCTGCCGACTTACTTGTTGCTATGCGGATGAGGTTGAGGGGTGCCATCCATGGTGTCTGCACTACAACCCCTGCAACAGGCATCTTATGAGGAGCAGCTGTTGAAGGAGAAGTACAAGGGGTACGAGCAGTACAAGCGCAGTACTAAGAAGCTAATCCCTTACGTTTACTGAGGTCCAGCCCTGGTAACTCCTCCACCCACCCTCCACCTCATCCCACACACAACCACCACAACGCTACTCTCCCACTCCACTCCAAGAACACACAAGCAAACAACAACTGATTGCTTCTACCCACTTGCCTAACAGGGTTGCCATCACCCTAATCTGCCATTCTCAATATTTGAGTATGTTATGTTGTCGCACTCGTTATGTTTTTCGATTGTTATGTTGTCACAACTGTTATGTTGTTCATGATCAATAAACTGGACCTGATACCAATTGGCTCTGCCGTTGTATACTAGGTATGGGAAGTGTGCAGTCAGACGCGTTCCTCGCCGATACCAAAATGCTCTTCTGCTGCCTCCCCGCTGCTGTACAACACCGAGTGTTTGCTGGGAGATCCTGCCAGGCTCCCTCTGCTGCTCGGTCCCCGCAATTCTGCTGTCAGCATGCCTGCTTGACTTCCCATGACATCAGAATATATCTGCCGGTAGAAACAGAAGGCCAGCAGCAGACCTATGGCAAAGCCTGCTGCCACATCCTCCACATGGTGCCAATAGTCCTGGACCCGACTCATTCCGATCCATAGCGCACCTGCAGTAGGGAAGAACAGGGTCGGTGCACGTTCACTTGCGACAGGCGCTCCGCCTTTCCACCTGTGTTGTGCTGCTTGGCAAGCAACAGACAGAAAAGTGTTGGAAGTGCAGCGAGCAGCATGACACGTGCCCAGGAGTGGAGACAAGGCCACCAAAAAGCGTGTAGGCTGTGCCTGGCCATCGAAGCAGGCCAATTTGCCCAACAACCAGAAGGTGAGGTAGCCCAATCCTGATGTGCTCCACGAGGTATGGCCTGCAAGCAGCGCCATTAACCCTTCCGGAAGCTCGATGAGGGGAACATCCGCTAGGACCGCCTGGGAACTTGACTGCAGAGTGCATCCGCAGGATGATGAGTGGCTCTTTCGTAGCTACCCACCGGAGGGGAAGCTCTTGCTGCCCTCAGCCACATTGATGGCGTCCTCCGAGCATTTGGGCAACCTATCCGGCGTGAAGACCGGCATTGCTCCGTTGGGCCAGCAGCGAGACACAAAATGGGGGCGGGGGCGGCCCACCTGCGGGGACAGACAAGAGTGGGCCAGTCTTGGCGGCAAAGGCACAGTGCTTGCCACCGCTAAATACCCACAGATACAGGCGTCCACACGTGCCTCGCCTCGTAAACTTAATGGCAGCATACAGACTCAAAGCCGAGATCATCCCACTCGATTCCACTGACATTTATCTTGATCCAGTTGGTGAGAAGCGCGGTGCTCATGACACAGGACACCGCCAGCAGGCAGGCGTGGTGTGCTTCCACACGTGAGATGCGGCCTGCCAGCAAGAATGCCAGTATAACGACAACGGGGCTGAAAATGGCAATGCAGGGCACCGCCCATGCTGGCACGTGGTTTGGCCGCAGCGGGTAGCTGTACTTCCATAACTCCAGATCCGAGGTGGGTCCAACGTACAGAGCATGCCTGTAGGGTTCCCACTGCTCCGAGGCAACCAGCAGCATCAACAAGCCAACCACCGCTGCATACTGGCTGCCGTGTGCTCCGGCCAGCTGCAGCCACGACGGCTGCAATGCAGAAGGCTTGACATAGTCATCGGAAGCTGAACCTATCTGCTTGCCGGCCATAGAGGGCCCTGCAAGAGGATGCATGTTGGCAAGTTCCCAAAGGGAGTTGACAGGAAGGGCAGCACGGGGTGGCGGGTGTCAACAGGCAGGCGGGGCCTCCTGCAAAATGTGGCAACGTGTTCTTTGTGGGTGCTGCAGCAATTGGGTGCCGTGCTGCTGTGCCTACCTCGGCGCACGCGTTGCTCTGACCCAACTCGCTGCAAGCCCCAAAAATTCATCAACGGGGCGCGACTCGCACGTGGCTCGGGCGTTGCTGATTTTGGAATATTGAAAAATTGAAAGCGGTGTTTGGGTGTCGTAGACGGGAGACATGTTCAGACAGATGAGACCCTGCACACTCTTCATGCATGGTGTGCTGTGCCAGCAGAGCCAGCACTCAACTTCTTTTCTCTCCGCGTCTGAGGGTCTGAATTCCCGTTTTCGTCCGTTGTCATGACTGTGTCTGCCATTACATCTGACTTCGTTGCATTCCTTTTGGACTGAGCTCGCTTTTTCGCCCTAAGCGAGCTGCGCGGCAACTGGCTTCCCACCGCGGTGCTGGCTCCCTGGCTCGGAACTATGATGAACATCAGCAGCAGATTGTCATGCAAGCTGCAGGCGACACCACACGGTGCTTCGGTGCTTCGAGTGGCGCACAGGGTACCTGCCCTCCCGCCGCGGCTACCGGCCAGGCGGTTGGTGCTGGCGGCCGCCGAGCATAGAAGTGTGCTGAGCAGCGTGGAGGTGAGGCTGCTGCAACAACGCAGTGTGGCAGCTAGCATATCTCGTTTTTGCGCCTGTCTCCCCGCGTTCTACGGGTCGCGCACCCTCCGAGCAAAACATGAACAGGTTCTTGGTGCTTCTCGACTGCCTTGCAGGCGCGCCTGGGGCACTTTATAGCAGAGCTGTCGGGCGACGCGGCAGGCAAGTCCTCGCGTGTGCCGCAGTGCATACTGAGTCTGCTGCTCCTCCTCCAGCGCTTGATACGCTGGGTGCAACTGGCAGCAGTAGCTCTTCAATTGCACAAACAGCAGCAGCAGCTGGTGTTTGCGGGTGCTGCCACCGCAGCAGGCGGTAGCGATGCCAGCATCCCACTCGACGGAGGATTCCCGGCAGCCACCGCACCTCCTGCCCAGTGGCAGCAACAGCAGCCCAGCACCGCGGTCATGGGCTTCCTCAGTGCGGCTACCTCAGGGGCAGTGGAGCAGCTGCGGTACACCCTGACCGATGCTAGCCAGGGGATTGAGAGCAAACTGTCGGCACTGGACAAGTGCGCCAGCAGTGTGCAAGACACGCTCTTCCGTGCAGCTCAGGCGCACTCAGAGGCAGTGCGCTCCAACCCTCAAGGTAAGCACTGTCTCGCTGCAAGGGAGCTGCGTGTCGATTGGTTTGTAGGCTGCACGGTCCTAACTATGAGCAATTGGCTGGTTTGGTACTCGCTGTACATTGAGTGACAAGACATGGCTTCTTGGTGTTGTTGGTTTGCCCGGCTGATTGCTTGTAGAATTACGTTGCTTGTGTTTACGTTCATAATGCACATGCAGGTGGCATGTGGAAGCAGCCTTGCGTGGATTCAGTGATTAGCGAGGAAGAGCGGCTACGGCAGGCGGTGTTTGAGCAGGTGTATGCAGAGCTGCTGCTGAAGGACAATAAGGACATCAGCTTCAACGCACAGCAGTGAGCAAACTGCCTGTCTGACATTCTAGGATGACAGCGCGCACAATCAAGAAGTACAAGTGGTCCAGTATAGCGCAATCGAGCAGCGCCTGCGGCATGTATAGCAACCAGCGTGCCGGCCGAGGCGACCTCACACCCTAGGCATAGCCCAGCTATTCGAAACACCAGTGTTGTCTGGCTGCTGGGAAGTTGGGTAGTTTAGGCTAGCAGCCCTGTCGCAGGGCCATAACACTTTGTTTGGCAACTCCTGCTAGCCAGCCTCCCGTCTATCCCCCTGCGTGTGGCGCACCTGTCTTGGGTGGACCAGCCCAGCATCCGGTACCCTGAAGCAGCACACAGCCCCTTTAGTCCCTTTAGCAAAACGAACCAATCCTTTCCCCTCCAACTTGCTTTCATAGTCACATTTCGTGCGTGCCTCCCTTGGCCATTTGTGCAGTGCGTGCCAGTATATCTCTCCTGTCCTTTATCTCTCCATGTCGCCCTTCCCCATTCATTACCATGTCGCCCTCTCCCATTCAGTTCCTCCCCACCCATCCCCACGCATATGGTCTTTAGTATGTTCGGTACCTTTGTCTGGTCTCAAGCAGCAGCTGCGCA
This sequence comes from Ettlia oleoabundans, assembly GCA_019693395.1. Taxonomy (NCBI): domain Eukaryota; kingdom Viridiplantae; phylum Chlorophyta; class Chlorophyceae; order Chlamydomonadales; genus Ettlia; species Ettlia oleoabundans. Next base: position 18,675 of record JAAMXP010004778.1, on the reverse strand, counting down.
CCCGCCGCGCTCATGCCATGTACAACGAATGTCGTTGACAATACGATTGCCCTGCATCCCGTCGGTTTGATCAGGGTGCAGACCTAACTGCACGTCCCCTCTTCGGTTGATGTAGCCTCTCTTCCCCCCTGTTTAGCGCTTCTTTTTTCGTCATGAGTGCAACTGGTACGTTTATGTTCTTGTGTTGCCTTGCTCTGCTGTCGTTATGCCTGCCAACTTGCAATTCCTGCAAAAACTGTGCATGCGTGCTCCCCGGCGCATTTGGCTGGGCTGCCTTTGCATGTAACATACCATTGTCTAACTTGGGGGTGAGTTTCGCAAGGTAGTAGCAGATTGCCTTCGAACGCTGCTCAGGAGGGCACAAAGCAGCCGTGGAAACCATTTGGAAGGGGATAAGGAAGCACTGCTCGCGCCACCTCCCGCCAGTTCTTGGCATCCATTACTAGCAGAGCACTGCAACAGTCGCACATGGAGAAAGGAAAAGTCAGTGGACAGATGAAGAGCCTGAGTATGTGCGCATGTGGGCACAGAAGCCCAATCTTCTGCTGCAAAGCAATAAATGTGCTGGATCAGCAGACGCCCCTGGGCATACAGCTGGCCCTGTGTTATGCTCATCCACACCGCGCAATAAAGGAGGTTGTTGCTCCTGTATTTTGCTGCGCACGGCCTTCGGACAGTAGTTCGGGCCCTCACCTGCGCCCATCTGGCTGCATGATGGTCGACAGCACGCAGCCATCATCTTCGGATTTTGCCCCCGGCCGCGGCACAAAGATGGGCTCCCAAGCAGCGCCTCCAGGCTCATGCCAGACCCTGCGTGAGGGCGGCAGCAGCACACATCAGCCCAGTCTTCACCCGTTGTTGCCATGTACAGGATGCAGGCTCGGTCCAGCAAGGCAAGATGCATGCACAGTTTGCAAATCATTGCCTCTCTTTCTGATGGCGTTTGCAGATTGCACTCACTTGACCTCCCCGGTGGCAGTATCAAGTTTGCATACTGCGTTCCAGCAGTTGGAGGGCCGCACACAGCAGGCGCCATACGTGTACCTGTGCCGTGAAGGGAGTGGCGCGACGGTGGGTGTGACCTTTGTGAGCGTGAGGGAAGGGCAAAGCGAGTGGATGCATGGAGTCCGAGGCACGCTTTAACAGTGCCAGGTTGGGTATTCTTTTCCGCTGTGACCCACCTGTGCGGCAAGCCAGCGTTGTTTGGGTTTATTGAGGGCAGCTCAAAGGCGCATCCGTGCTGTTCGTCATCCACCAGCGGCTGCAGCAGCGGCTGCTGGTCTAGGAACGAGCCTGCGGGCCACAAGAAGGGAACACCAGGCTTCTAGGCAACCTGCCATTCAACGCCTTGTTGCAGGTCAGTGGACAGTGTTGTTGTTTCAACAACCCCATCCCTTTTACCGTGCCTGGCCAGCTCTTTCAAAGGTTGCTGAGGCATCACGGCCCTGTCAGGGGGACGGATGGTTACCGTCCAAGCAGGTGTGACAGGGAGCGGGCACACTCACCGTCCTGGCGGGTGAGGTCCAGGGTGATTCTGCGCAGGACGGAGTCCTCAATCTGCTTGCCGCCCACGGGGCCTGCCCGCACTGCAACCCATTCAAGCGTTTGGGAAAGAGAGTGGCAACTGAAGGGCCACTTTTAAGGCTGCAGTCAGCTGGGGCAAACATCCCTGTAAGGCCACAAGCGGTGCAGCTGGCATGTGACTACAGTCAGTCATTAACAAGCATTCTGCTCCATTTCCTGTGGCCATATGGCGGTCACCCACCGGTGTCCAGCTCCCAGTGGCTCATCAGTGCGGGGCTGTCTGTCACCACGGCATCCAGGTGCAGCAGGCCACCCTCCGACTCAAAAGCATTCACCCAATGCGTGGCGAGGAAGGCAGGGGCGCGATAGGATTTGACCTGCAAGTTGTCAGGATGTGAGGGCATGCGATGGGCTGCCTGGGCTGTACCTTTCGACCAGGCTTGATACCGAAGGGTACGGGGCGCATGCAGCCCAATGCCCACCTGTCCCCCCAGCAGGGGCACTACGTGCAAGGTGGTGCCGTACTCTGGCTTCCAATCAAACACCATGTAGTCCGTGGCCTGCAGGGAAGGGAGGAGTGCCAAAAGGTCGGGGCGAGGTTGTCTCTCGTGAAAATAGATGGAGAAGTAGGAGTCGGGATGCATGAAGTGATTGACACCATTCCCGGCTCACCTGCCCAAGCATCATGGCCCGCACATTGTAAAAGATTGGTGATTGCACGACTACCGCGTAATGCTCACTCACGGGCACCTGCTGTGCACCAAGGGGCACTGCACTTAAGCAAGTGCAACGCAGACGACTGTGGTCAGGGTGTCAGAGCGCAGGGAGGTGCAGTATCGGGTTCATTCTTGCCTGGTGGATCCATGTGGGTGCTGTGGGCCGCATGTAGGGCACAGCGGCAATCTTCTGGCGGCGGTCGGATTGCCATGGGCTCTGCCGATACACTGTGATCTCGGGCACGCGCTGCAGCACAGACACGGAAGAGGGCATAGCGTATTGAGCTGTTGCACAACTTGCAAACCCGTAAAGTGCTGGAGCAACACATTCTTCACGGACGCATCAAGGAAATAGCCAGCTGTGACCACTGTTGTTGTCACAGCCCTGGCCACAAGGCTAAGGCTCAGCTCACCAGTCTGTTTGGGGTGACGGATGTGTCCAGCACCGGGGCAAAATCGGCGGCCAGTCCAATGATGTCACCGTTGGGCAGGCGGTGCGGGTGAGCCGACTTGACCATGCCATGGATGGAATCCCGATATTTCATTCGCCCAAGAGTCTCCAGTGTCTCTGTAAAGGGCGGAGAAGCGGCGTAGATAGTTAGCTGCTAGGCAGCCTCTGTGGGATGCAGGCATTCAAAACTATGAAACTCAATCTGCAGACTTCCAGAGCCCTGATGGTGTTCTCAAGTGCAGCATGCGTTGGGGAGTTGGCAGTGGGTGACCCTGTGGAGCACCCACTTACTGGGGTGCACGCGATATGTGCCTGAAACAGTTTCTGTGTGCGCAATCAAATCATGACCCTGCAACTCAGGACATAGCACCAGTGTGTGGCCGACGGGAGGGACCAACAGCTGGCACCCCCCATCACTGTTGACAGCGGGCAGGGACAGCAGGAATCAGAGCAGCATGACACCAGCTTGCCTGCGGAAATATGGAGATGGTTGCGTTGTCACCCAGGTGCAGGCCGTACTGAAGCGTCCCAAGCGCTGCATATGGTAAATGGCACAGTGAGAAAGCTTTCGAGTGCCGGACGGAAGCAGAAATGTGCAGCAGGCAGAACGCGGTCGCATTCCAAACACTTTGCTCCTTTTTTTGGAAAGGGGGTGCCTGGCAGCAGCTCACCAATCCCCGAGGCGTAGGCGAGCCCTTTGAGGGCGCTCTTGTCAGCATTGGGCGGGTGAGCCATCTTCCACCTGATGCTGCCTGCAGCAAAGCGCAAAAAGCATCAGGAGATTTGAAGTGCTAAGCTGGCCAACATGGCTGTTCACAGCAGCAAGGAGCTGCGGCATGCCACCCATGCAAACAGTTGCAGGCATGCCAACTGACGGATGGCCCGCACCTTGATCCTTTGCTGCCCGGTGGTACACCGATTCCAGGAAGCGGTGGGACAGCACCACCTCGTTGCTGCCACCATCCAGCCTGCAGTCAAACAGACCGTGGTAGGGACGGATGACAGCATCAACATGTAATGGAAGATGCCCTGCTCCCACAAAACACAACTTGGAACACACAGGGCCCCTTCATCTTGTCCCTTGCCTCGATATTGCCCCTCGCCTTTGCCTGCGTAACCGCATTGAGCAGCAATGTCACCCTGGGCTGCCTGCACCCTACCTCTTGCACACCAGCCTGCATACCTGAAGCGCACCAGCAGGGCGCAACCGTCAAACACGGCATGTGCCCCCTCAAACATGCCTGGTCCGTTGCGGTAAAAGCTGCCCCTCAGCCAGGGAGGCAGCTTGCCCTGCACCTTGGCGTGGAGGCTGTCCACCTGAAGAGCAGGGCGCAGATTAGTGCCATCGGGGTTGAGCTCCTGGCAAGGTGACTATTTTTCCACACCTGACTCAACTGAATGCCCCACACAGTCTGGGTTTATAGCCCCCAGGCCTTATTGCAGCACTCACCCTGTCCACCATTACATCGGAATAGAGACCCTGGCGTGCGGCAGCAGAGGGCCAGCTGGCAGGCTCTGCACCCGCACTAGGTGCGCCTTGTGCTTCACGGGCCTCGAGGTGCGCTGTGGATTGTGTGCCAGCCCAAGAGTTGCTGCGAAAGGGCACAGCATTGCCCCAGATGCTGTCGGCGGGACGGTGGCTGCCTTCAAGGCTGTTGCCACCTTGTGCAGGGTGCTTGTCTGCGGCTGTTGTGCTGGGGCTGCTGGTGTTGCTGCCCTTTTGTGATGCATTGCACAACTGCAGCCTGCTGCAGCTAGCGCGAGGCAGGCAACCTGGTCGCTGCGCCAGGCGCAAGCAGAGGAGGGCTGAGGAAGAAGCAGGAGTCTTACTCTGCATGCTGCCATGTTCTTGAAGTAAAACAGGTTGGGTTGCAGAAGCAGAACTTGCCAAACGATTCTGGCGCCACATCACTGTCGCGGCGCCGCTGCGCTGGCTGACAAGGCCCTGGATGTCGAAGCGAGGCCCGAAACGCTGTTCTGTCCTGCGAATGACCTGAAACATACAGAATGGGTGCCGTGGTGAGCGTGCGAGGCAGGTGTTCGCACAACCTGCACTTGTTGGCCTTCCGACACACAGCAAGCCTGCATTAAAAGCACGCTGTACGTGCCTGAGTATGATAACTCGCAGACAAGGTGATTCAGCGAGCCTTGGGGCGGGAGGCGGAGAGGCAGGGTTGGGGGCACCTTCTCCACTGCAGCGACTATGTAGGTGGGGTAGCTTTGCTGGACCAGCACGGTGCTTGATTGTTAGACCCAGGCGTGGAAACTTGCTGACCAAGCAGACCGTGTATCCCGAAACAGCTTGGCCCGCAAACGTGCGCCCGTGTGCCTTCCGTGCCCTGGGCTCACAATTATAGGATGTGAGTGCGCTTCCAAGACGGGCAATGGTGGCATGTTGCGCGCTTGCGCGCGTATCAAAGAAGTGCGCTTTCCAACCATGCTAGACCGCGTCAGGGACGCTATGCAGCAGAGACATACTTTTGGGATGCGCTTTAGTTTATTGTGAAGATAGTACTCCACTGTGCAGCTCACTGTACAGCTGTGGGCAAAAACGTTCCATGAAACCCTATGGTGATCTGGTACGGAACAGCGCAGCGTGCGACTTCGGTTAGGCTCCCGCCATCCAGCACCACCAGGGCTGAGGTGCCGTCTGCTTGGACCAACACACACAGCACGACACCCTCATCTTCTGCAAGACACACGTTAAGAAGAGGGTTGAGGGAATGTCGGGCATGTGGGAGGATGTGCACATGTTCATCAGCATCTGAACCACCCACCTGCTGCTGCATTGGGGGCCGGCACAAAGGTCGGCTCACCCACTAGGGTGCCCGGCTCATGCCACATCTGCACACGCCAAGATTTCGTTTGGGAGTTGTTCACAGCTGCTGCACAGTTCAATCAAGGACTCAGCGTCGGCAGGAACAGCGGCATGGCCACCCCTCAACAACATTGCCGAGTAACTGGACAGAAATTGAGTGCCGTGCAGACAACCGCACCTGCACGGTTTTCGTTTCTGTGTCAAACTTGCCAACACTGTTGTGAGCGTTGGTGGGGCGAGTGGAGGCAGCTGCCCACATATAACTGCGGGAACAGAAAAGGGGGCGACAGGCCAGGGGAGCGATAGGCCAACCAACCATTGATGTACTACCAAACCTCTTGTCACGGGCCAGCCCGTTCAACCCATGCAAGAGTGGGAATTTGTGACATATGCATCGCATGCCAACTGCTCACCGATATGGCTTGCCACGGTGCAAGGGGTTGGTTTTGGGGAAGTCGAAGGGCGGGCTGCACTGCGCCTCGTCCGCCACCAGCGCCTGCCAGCCGGGCAGCTCAGAGCCTACATATGAAAGTTGGGCCCAATACCAAGTGGTGGCACTATGCTAGCAGTGTGATGTGCTACGAATCAGATTCCATGTTGTAACCAGCTCAATGATTAGAGTGTTGTCTCAGCCAACCTGGGCCTCACCATCCTGCGCCCGCAGGTCGATAGTGAAGCGACGTAGGAAGGCCTGCCCTGCCTGCCGCCCCGGCTCGTAGTCAGACCGTAATGGCCTGCACAAGGGATTCTTAACACCTAATTGAGCCAGCCTGTTGCAGGCTGGACTGTCCAAAACATGCCACCAGGCACACGCTACCCGTGAGCCACCAAGCTTGTACAAGAGAAACTGCTGGTCCTGTGCCTCTGCCTCCAGCCACAGTTGTCCCCGCCACTAATGGACTCACTCTCCGCTGCCATCCCCTGCTGTTCCCTGTGAGTTGCTGTCGGTGGGTGGTACTTTGCCCTCTCCGGTTCCCTGCAACTCGCTCACCCCAAGTAGAGGTCATTCACAATGCGGGGATCCTCATACAGGCAGGCGTCGAGATGAAGGTACCTGCACGCAGCATGTAGCAGCGCCAGCACAGCACAGTGTGTTCCACCGCATGACAGGTCGGGCGAGAGAAATGGTGTGCAAGTACAACTTCCACCTTCCTCAAACACCCCAGGTGTGACCTGTCCAGCTACATCTGCTGCCTGACTGCCTGCCCACCTGCCCTCAGGTGACTCAAAAGCGTTGGCCCAGTGAAAAACAAAACAGGGCGGGGCGCGGAAACTACGCCGGCTGCCGTCACGCAAGTCAACCACATGCAGCGTGGTGCCGTCAGCTGGGGCCCAATCCATGAAGATGTAGTCTGCAGCACCCCAGAGGATGAGGGATACAGATTTAGTCAATGACACATTTGCCACCGGGTCAAAGCACAGCACAGCAGAGACAAGCCGGGATGCAAACGCCAAGTGACAGTGGCAGGAGAGCAACCCATGCTAACAAAACCCCGAGCGACATACACCTTTCACTCCATGCTTCAGTGGCAGCATGCCCTGTCGTGAGCACTGCAGCAGCAGAATAGGCTGCTCACCTGAGCGGCCGCCTGTGAGCAGCGCTCCAAGATTGAAATACATGGGCATTTCCGGGATGACGGCATAGTTCTGCAGGTGCGAAGTGGACAACCATAATCGAAAATCACGGGAAGGGGATAGGCTCCAAAGGCAAGCAGGTTGGAAGGCAGATACCAACCATTTCTCTGTCATGCCCTGATTCAATGGCATTGGAGCAACAGCAGCTTGCTTCAGTGCTGCTTTCCCGGAATGCGAGCGCTTCTTTAAGGTTTGGTGGGGTGCTTTACCTGGGTGGCCGGGAAGTCGTGGACCCAGGCAGGTGCTGTGGGGCGCCGGTGCGGCACAGTGGCGATGAGCTGGCGGCTTTCAAAGGCATCTGCTGGATGGCGGTACACACTGAACCCCACCCCCACCTGCGGCAGTCATGCACCACCATCGTTCAGTTGCAGACGCACGTGCCTTGAAAGGAGAAGAGCCAGGCAGGAAGATTTGCGAGATATGTAACGGCAAGCAGCACCTGCGTTTTTAAACTCCCGTCGCAAACTAAGATAAGCTCTTCCTGCGCAACGTTTCATGCTCAACCCCAACAGCATCCGCATGCGCTGCGCCCCAACCCAAGACACGCCGTTTGCAGGGCAAGCCGTCGGCAGGCCCGCCATCACCCACCCCTCACCGCTGACAGCAGGTTGATGAGGTCGCCGTTGGGCAATGGCTGCGGGTGCGCAGTGGTGAGGTCACCCTTCATGCCATCACCTCTGTTGTACCACACCTGCAGGCAGTGGGGCCAGCCCAGCACACGACTGCATATTCATGGCACCACATACAACAACAACTGTTGGGCCTGGCAGTGCTACAACTGAGCTACTGACGGATGCTTTACTACCACAAACAGTTTGCGGCGCATGTTGCACCACCTCACCTGCCCCAGTGTCTGCAGGCTGGATGGGTTTACTCGGTACGTGCCCTGCACTGTCTCAGTCAGCGCCACCGCGCTGCCATCCTGCAAACACCAAGGCTGTTGATCAACGCCTGGCATGTGATGACAGGCCCACTGAGAGCTGCCATGCACCACCTGAACATTACACTTGCGACATCTTGTACCTACCCGCAGTGGCACCACATTCACGCTTGCATTGTCCGTAACTCCCTGCGACAGCCCCAGCACGCCGCCAATGGTGCTCACTAGGTCTGCTACCCGGTCCGCCAAGCCCTCGTACTTGGGAGCTGCAGGCAAATGGAGAGGGAGGCAAGGCATGCTTGGGGAAAGAGACTGGGACACAAGTGCAGCGGCAGTGTTCATGGGCGGCAATACTGAGTTGGAATGGCCTGCGTTGTTACGAAATGGGCGGCACAAATACGTGTGGCAAACTCGCGCCATCTCAGTTTCCCAGTTGCCGCATAATGCCGCCATGCAGCAGACTCCAGGAATCTGCAAGCGCGGAAAAACAAGCACCTGACGGGAAGGGTCCCAATGGGCAGAAGGCAGACAGGAAGGCACTAAAAACACGAGCGGGGCCGGCAACGCAAGCATTCACCTGTGCGAACCGTTAGCTTTGTTTTCTTTTCCGTTGATTTCAAAAGTGGACAGCATGGAAAATCCATCAAACATGTGATCCTGCGACACAAGCCAGCAGCCTTCACCGTCAGCAGAGAAGCCCATGGAGGTGAATTGCTGGGCGCCTAATGAACAAGCAGGACCCACCACTGCTTGCAGGTCTCCTGGCCCATTGCGAATGTAAGTGCCTGCAGGCCTCAAGCAAGAGAGGTTGATGGAAAGCCTTTCACATATTTATTGCATATCCCCTCTTGTCCATCAATAGCTACTGACCATTGAGCCACTCTGGCAGCCGCCCAGTCACCCGGGCGGGTACACGGTCTGCAGGCTGCCGCGATGTTGCGCTGTAGGCAGCTTCCCGACACGCGGCGGTTGGCCAGGAGGACGGGGAGATGTTGTCTGAAGTGCCAGTATCACGCGATGAAGCCACTTCCCCTGCTGCACTGCAATGCACCCGCCCACAGGCAGCAAGGCGGCGACGACGGTAAGCGGCAGCAAGGAGCACTTTGCGGCCACCAGGCAGCCGGCTTTCCAGGGGGGTGCAACTACTGCAGGAAGCAAGGGCTGCCGCCTGCATTGCGCTGGCTGGCTTCGGTGTGACCGTCCCCGTCAGGAACTGAGAAGACGGATTGTCAGCAGGCTATAAAATCGAGGGCGGCTCAAGCCAGGATATTTCGAATGTTAAGATCTCTTAGTCGCCATAAACAGAACGAACAAGCAAAGAACGACTGCGAGGTACCTGCTATGTATGCCGCGCTCTCGCCAAGGCAGAGGACTCCGACCTGGCCCTTGTTACGTGATCCGGGCTACCAAGCCGCTCTATCAGAGTGTTAATTCGCTGTAACGGGCAGCTGGGGTCGGCCGGGTAAGGACATGCGCTCCTGAATTTCAGCCGAGGCTCAAGCCCGGGCGGGCGCTCGTCAACTCGGCCTCCACCCTCACGATAGGGCCAATTCGACGCGTTGGTGGGACCCATTTCTTGGCACCACTCAAAAGCCCTCCGCCCACCACCTCTCCACCGACATTGGCTCGAAGTGCTTAGGGCCGGATTGAGCCGCGGGACAACAGCTCATCCACACGTTTCACTTTGAAAGATGACCAAAGTGGCGACGGTGCAGTCCAGCGGCGCTAGTCTGTCGGCGGGTCCAGGTTCCGCACATACCCCATCCGCACGGGCGGGCGTCGGTGCCCCCTCTCGCATGTGTGCGCGCACCATAGTAGAGACAGCAGCTTGCCCACCGGAGCTGAAGAGGGGCGATCAACCATGGCAAGTGGCCCCCATGCAATCCTGCGTACATGCCGCAGGCTGCAGCCGGATGGCTGCTGTTGCGGAAGGCTGTGGGCCATTACACACTTGCGGCGGAACAACCCCTGCTCAGCCCTTGGCCACTCGTCATACACTTTGCTTAAGTGTGCCTGCTGCAGGACCTTTTCCGACTTCAAGGTGCAAAAAATGCTGGGGGAGGGGTTGATGAGCAGCGTGGTGCACTGCATTTGCAGCCGCAGTGGCGTGCATGCGGCGATTAAGATGTACCATCGGGACCGCATGAATTCTATGAACGTGAAGCAGGTGGGCGCAGGCAGGCAGGAAGTGCACAATTGCCGGCTGTGGCCTGGGTTTACATTTTGTGTTGAGGTCGGAGCTTGCATGCTTGCCTCTTGCTGCCGCTGTTGCTTGCCCTAAATGTTGCTGTCCGTAGGCAACTGCATCAAACGTCGCGGAGCCCGTTGAAGATCTGCTGCTGGGCTAGTGCCTACCGTCCCCCATCTGCTTCTTTTTACCTTTTTTACCTATGCAGGTGTCCCGGGAGATTGAAATCCACGCCTCGCTGCTGCACCCCAATGTTGTGCGCCTGTTCGCGGCGTTTGAGGATGGGGACGGAATCTACCTGGTCCAGGAGTATGCGGGACGCGGTGAGACAGCGAACACGGCGGGGTCATCAAAACTGTGATGTTGGGTAGGGGGAGTTGCGTGTTGAGTTGTACAAGGTTTGGGTTAGGATGCCAACAAAGGGGCAGCAGGCAAAGCCGCCCTGCAGCATAGGGTTTTTAGTTATGGCGGCCCGCGTGGGTTGACATCCAAACATACGCAACCTCACAAACCATCATCACGAGTACTCCACCCGCCTCTCCATGAGTTGCTCATCACTTGCATGTCACAGGCGACCTGTATGTGGAACTGAGTCGGCGGGGCGGGTACATGCCAGAGGCCCATGTGGTGAAGAGCGTGCTCATCCCCTGCCTCTCAGCCCTCACTTACATGCACGCACAGGTGGGAGGGTGGCAGACATGGCTCCCATCCAACACAGTGTGACGTCTGTCACGTTTATGGGGTAAACCATATGCCCTATAACTCGGCCTGGCCGTCCACTTTAGTGCCCACACCATTCAGCGCTGTGCACAGCTACCCTTGATCCCTCTCACGCTGCCCGCCCAAGCTCCTGCCTGCCCCAGGGTGTGCTTCATCGGGACATAAAGCCTGAGAACATTATGCTGAGCTCAGAGGGGGAGGTGAAGGTGGGGGATTTTGGGCTAGGCATTAACACCACCAGGTGCGCAGCAGAGTTGGCAGCTGGCTATGGCTCGCTTCCTCGCTTTGGTTCGGGCAAGGGACAGCTTTGGGAGGAACACGGCCTACGCACTTGCCTGCACCCAAAACAAGTTTATGCGCTGGCTTGGCTATGAGGCTGAGGTACCCCAAGACCTGCATCAGAGGCAGGCGATTCCAACCTGCTGACAGTCCAGGGGTGGGTGTTGACGTGCCTCAACGTGCTTGCTGGCTGAGCTCACAGAGGGTGCCAATGCTGTCGCTGGGGCGGTGCAGGGAAAATCCCATGTCGCGGGTGGGCACACTGGACTATATGCCGCCAGAGGTGGGACACCAGGGGACGCGCCTGCCCACACATCACGAATTTCTTCCGCCCCTGTGTGCGAGGATGGCTGTGCTTGCCTCATTACCTGTATGTAATGTGCGGGCATTTCCCTCTGCCTGTTCGCTGTTTACAGATAAAACTTGCCGCTTGGTTGCTTGACCTTGTGTCTGGCCCCCATCCGCTTTGCAGATTGTGAAGCTGCCCCACGGTGGCAGCGCTGCCTCCGCTGCCAGCAAGCTCAGCGGCGAGGAGGGCGGCGCGGCTTACGGGTTGCCTGCAGACGCCTGGTGCGTGGGTGTGCTGGCCTTCGAGCTGTTGGTGGGCGCACCACCATTCGAGGCAGAAAGCAAGTGAGTGAGACATGAACCAGGCAGCTGCCATGCATGCTAGCACAGTGGGAAACGAGTGTGAGGGAGGCACGCAGTTACCTTTTGCCTTCATGTTGGGAGTCCCTCTGTTGCTCCAGGCCCAGTTCAGTGCAATAGCAGTGGCGCCGCATCATGCCTTGTATCTGATGAGGTCCTGGCCACTGCAAGACATCTGGCACCCACCCATGTGTTGTGCCTGTCTGTGGCGTGCAGGGACGCTACCTACACCCGCATCCTCAAGCTGGAGCCCTGCATCCCCTCCCACCTGTCTGAACAAGCCAAGGGGTTCATACGCCAGGCACTCCAGAAGGACCCCTCCCAGCGGCCAACTGTGCACCAGCTGCTGCGCCACCCATGGTTGCGCACGTATCAGGTTGGACCAGAGGGGTGTGTTTGTGTGGGATGCGCAGGGCGGTGGCATAGCATGGATTGCCTTCCTCTCTATGCCCTGGCCCCTGCCAGCGGAATGGGGTATTGCATCCCACCTTTGGCAACGTTGTGTGATGTACCCGGCCCTGTCTCTGCAGCGGCCCAAGTCCATGGCGGTGCTGGAGTCGCCAGCAAAGGCACACCTCGGTGCCAACTTCACACCAACTCCTGCCGCTCAGCTGGCGGCGGCAGGCAGTGAGGAGCAAGGAGAGGCATTCCACAACTCTGCACCCAGCACCTACACTGCAGCAAACCCACCCACAGTGGCTGCTGCCGCTGCAGCAGCTGGTACCAAGCGGCCGGGCGGCCTTGTTGGCAAGTCTCTGTCCTTCTCAAGCACCATGGCCGGCAGGTTCAGCCAAGTCAAGCCCACCAAGCCCTCGCCCTTTGGCCTGCTGATACGCCACAAGGGCAGCAAAACTGACAGTGGGGGCAGCAATGGCGATGCCTTGCCCAGCAATTTTACCACCACAGGCCGGCCAACCCCAGTGGTGGGTCGGGAGGCCGCTGCTGCTGCCGCTGTGGCACAGGTGGATGCCGAACAGGCAGCTCACAATCGCCAAGCTCCTCAGGCAGTGCCTTGCAGCAGCAAGGTTGCCCCCGAGGAGCGGCGAGTGATCCATGTGCAGGCAGCCTCAGGCTCAGTCACGCTAGCCAGCAGCACGGCTGCCACCTTCACGCCAATCACAGGCACCACCTCCAGCACGGGCACTGCACCTCGCGCCATCGACCAGGTGGCTGGTGAGGAACTTATCCGTGCGGCACACAGCAGCAGCAACGGAGCGCCAGCAGCCGTAACAGCCTGCACGGTTGACCCAGCCACCCCCCTCAGAACCAGTGGCAGTAGCATCAACCATCGTGCCAGCACAAGGGGCAGCTTTGCAGCGGCTATCAAGCGCAAACTTAGCAACATGGGAGCCGGAATGTTTGGCATGGGCGCTGTTGCAGAGGAGGCAATGGCTGACGTGGCTGCGGGAGCTGGCAGCGTTGGCAGAGCTAGCACCATTGGCCACCTAGGCACCATTGCTGTGGTGCAGGCCCCGTCTATCCAGCAGCTGCTGACTCCGCCGTCTACAGGAGCAGCCCCTGGTACGGGGGGGTTGAAGCGAAATAGCAGACTGCTGCTAGCCATCAGCAAGAAGTGGAGCCTGGGCGGCAGGAAGGACTCTGCCCTGTCAGCACTTCGGACCATGGCTGCCCCAACAGCAGGGCAGCAGCAAGATGCAGCAGATGCCCCCTGAGCATCAGACTACTACCAAAGAGCGCAGCCTACTTGCACCTTACACCGCTGTTAAGGCGAAACCGCTCGCACTGTGGAGGCTGGAAAATGTGTGCCTTCGATTCAGATGAACAGACGAGACTGTGTGTGTCGGGGCGCTACCTAGCGTTTGCAGCAAGGGCAGCCCAGTTCTTGATGTAATATGTTACATCGAAAGGGTGTGCCGCTGCCCATCACTGCGCCACATTTTTCTTCCGGCTTCCTCTCTTGACACGAGCTACGTGAACTGAGCTGCCACTTGTAACAATGCTCTGTCTACTCTTGTAAATAAGACATCCAAGGAGCCCCTGGGGAACTGCTGCGCCTCTGGGCTGGCCTATTGCCATCCACAGCATCATTGGCCTGTGCTTCTGCAGTGGCGACCGCCGCAGTGCCAAACCCGTGCAACCAAGTTACGCTGCCATCACCACGGTGTGCCGCCGAAAGTACTGCAGCTGCCACTGCCTGGCGCTGCTGCCTGCTGCGTGCCAGCTGGCGCTCCAACCTACAGGAAAGTTGTGGGGCAGGGTGCAGTGCAGTCAGTAAATCAGGAGTTGCTGCTATGCGCATTGATATGCACTGACAGGCGACAAGAGGAGCACTTAGGACCAGCCTGGTCTGACATGAGGTCACACTGATCACAAACTCCACATCTCACCTGTCCAGCTGCTCCTCCAAGCTGAGAATGTGAGGAGCATACTCCCTGTCGATGGTTGCGACATTACGGCCCGCGCTGCCCGTCCTGTTGGTTGCCAACGTGTTGCACTGCCTGACCTGCAGGGGTGCCGCTTCAGCTCCCCTGGCCCGCTCGCTTTGCACCTGGGGCACTGCCCTTGCTGTGTGGCAGCTGGCTGCTGCACCACATCCCAGTTTATGTAGGGCTGGCTGACCCGTGTCTGCATGTGGCTGTAGAACGCAGTTCCTGGCAAAACCGCCCATGCGCAGCTGACCTCCTCCAGATGCTGCCGCATGAGTTGGCTGCAGCAGCGCTGTCACAGATCGGGCTGACGGTTCTACAGCCTGCAGCTCGCAGAAGCTTGGGAGCGGTTTGGGTGCCTGCCTGTGCTGTGCATGGCCTGCACCTGCTGATGCAGCGGGCAGGTGCAGCGCCGGCAGCATTGCTGTCATGCTGTTGCTGCTTGCAACCACCGGTGCCTCGGGATGCCAAGACGGTGGCTTCTCCTCAGCTGGGTGCTTCTTGGTTGGTGGCACGGTACCCAAATCTGTGGATGCCGCCCTGTGGCTGCTGCTGGAAGAGCTGGTATACAGCTTGGCAGTGCTAGACAAGCCTGTTGCTGGAGAGCTGACATGTGCGCTGGAGGCTGCATCTTCAGTGCCTAACCTGCTGCCGCTAACATTGCTGCTCAACATGCTACTGCTGCTGGTCAATTTTGCACTTTCCTGAGAATCCTCGTTCAATGGGCTGGCTGCTTCTCCACCTACAGGGCTGCCGGCACTGACTGTACTGCTGCACTCTACACATCCCAAAGCCTCATACTGCGGAGAAGTGAGTGGACTGCCTTTGCTGCTGTGGCTGGTGAGGTCAATGCCAGCTGCTGAAACACTCGCGGTGGAGTTGTCATCTAGGCAGGTGGTTGATGTGGCAGCTGCTGCAGCAGCAGCAGCAGTGCTGAGGACAGGTACTGCACTCGTCAAAGTGTAATCAATTCGATTTGAGCCTCGCCCGGATGGTCTGCATGACTGCACTGGTGGTGCGCCTGCACCCTGCGCAGCCCCATGCTGCAAACTGGCATTCACGCCTCGCATATCAGCCTGATCTCCCTTCACGTCTACCAGGTCTGGTGGGGCTGCTGCTGCTGGCAGCCTAGGTTTTGGTGCCACGGTGCCCTGTGCCTCTGCCATCATTTCCGTCTCCAGATTGGCGGCATGTCGAAGTGCCAGTTGTGCCACTCGTTCCGCCCTGCGAGCTCTGCAGCACATCCCAATACGCTGGCAATTGACAGAGCACGCACCTGTAGTTTTCAGTTCTGCACGGCGAGCAACAGAGGAATCTGGCCGTGACCTGCATCTCACCTTGAGCGCCACTTTGATCCAGCTGCCGATGCTGCGACAGCTGCCTCGCTCAAGCCTGCTGCCTGCATCTGCTGCGCAGCAACCTCTGCAAGCATGAAATGGGGTATAAGGACCATGACGACATGTGACCCAAACAGGTGGTTGTGCAAGAAGACTGCGCCATGTACACCACTACCAACCTGCTTGCGATGCCCTCGCTACAGCACGCTGTTTCGTCCCC
Source organism: Ettlia oleoabundans (assembly GCA_019693395.1). Taxonomy (NCBI): domain Eukaryota; kingdom Viridiplantae; phylum Chlorophyta; class Chlorophyceae; order Chlamydomonadales; genus Ettlia; species Ettlia oleoabundans. The sequence goes on along the minus strand of JAAMXP010004778.1, from coordinate 2,872 downwards.
TGGTATTTTGCCGCAACACTTTGTGCCCTGCTGACAGACTCCAAAGTCGAAGCTGCCAGGACATACGAGGCTGGTGGGGGGTCCTTACAGCTCGGCGGCCAAGCCTGCGCTCTGCCAGCGCTTGGAGTTGGGAAGGGGTTCTGGTCGTGTTGCTGCTGTCGAGCTGGCAGAGCCAGCTGTACCTGATGCTGCATCAGAGATTGCGAGGCACACTGAGTTTCAATCTGGACAGCTGATGCTGCAGCTGGATGAGCGACTTGAGACTTACAAGGCAACGAGCTCGCTTGCTGTTCTAACATCCTCTGCTGCTGCCATGCCTGCTTTCCCTCTGACAAGCTTAAACAACCAGCATGCCAGGACCCTCCTGCTGACTGCAGCTGCCCTGCTGGTCCAGGCTCGCATATCTCTGCGCTGGGCTGCACACCGACTTCCTCTGCAGTAAAGCCTGCGCGGCGCATAGTGCCACCTGCACAGTCCTCGGTATCAGCGGCTTGGGGTGTAGCTGCTGGCGAATATAACTCCACAGCAGGCCTGGTTGAGGCTGCGTGCAGCACCCGCTGCAAGACACTACCTGTGACATCTGGTGGATGCTGCCTGTCAGATGGCGCAGACTGAGTGGCGCCTTTGCCATCAGTGGCAGCAAGCATTGCAACGTCTATGGCCTCTTGCTGCTGCCTGGGCCCCCTCACAACAGATGGCGGCAGGCCTGCAGCACTCGGCCTTGCAGATGGCATGCCGCTGCAGGACCCCCCCATGCCAGACAGCAGCTGAAGTAGCGCGACTGTCTGGGCATCTGTGCCAGGCATGATTGCCGAATCCACTTCCTGAGGAGCAAGCAGCTGCTCCATCGATGGCTGTGGCGACAGACATTGGTGCACATTTGGTTGAGAGTCAGCGCCAGCTGCTATACTGCTGAAAAGCTGGGAAACGTCAGAGGCAACCAGAGGGTGCAGTTGCAGCGGTGATTCATACTGCGCGCCGCTTGCATCTGAGGGATCAGGCTGGGACTGCCATGCAACGGCTGATAGGCTTGTGGCTGAGTGACCAAGGCTTACCACTGCCTGTTGCGATGGCAGTGGGCCAGCATTGGCAGGGCTGCTGTTGGCCTGAGACACTGCAGGCAGCTCGCTTGCCCCAGGGTGGGCAGAAAGTTCTGCAGCTCCATGTGCCAATACAAATTTGAGCCTGTGCCCAGCAAAAGCAGGGCTTGCTGCTGCTGAAGGATTGGAGGGCCAGCCGACTTGCTGCATAAGGGTGTGCCTGATGGTTTCCATCCTGCAAATTGGTGCAAACAGAACAGTGCAGCAGCGTTTTGTGGGTTGTTTTCTATCAATATGCATGCAATGCATATGGAGTCATGACTGGAGGGTGATTGCCCGTGGTTGGCACACACCTGCCAATTTCGGCAGTGGCATCTTTCAAGCTAGTGTCCAGCACTGCTCGTGGCTCCACTGCATGTTGTGCTGCCTGTGTCTCGCGAGCTGCGAATGCAGCACCCACAAACGCTGCTGTGGTGGGGCTGAGGCTTACTCGCGTGTGGAAGGCTAGGCCAGGCCCTGGTGACTGCTTTAAAGGCGTGGTCAGCAGGGTCCTATGGGCAACAACCTCACCGTTGCTCTTTCGATGGACAGCCTCTAATGCTTCCGGCACACCTGACACTGCTTGCTGGATGGTTGTGGCATTGCCAGCTGCAAAAGGCTTGTTTGCTGACGCTTGGCTGAAGTTGCTGGGCAGACCTGGCAGGCCACTACTGCTGTGATCAGCATCAACTGGTGCAATACGAACAAACCCTGTGAGTTCGGTGGAGTGCACCTCCCTGTATGGCGTCGTCAGCGTGGGGAAAGGAATGGGGGAGGGAGGGCGGGTGCCACCGCTGACATGCCGATCAGCTGCCTGAGCCGATGAGCTGTGGGTGACCTGGGCCAGCTCCCACATGCACGCATCAACGTCTGTCTGCAGGCTGGAGACCACATCGTAGGCGCGGTGAAGCAGTTGCACACGATCCTGTGCTGCATGCAGCAGGCTGCGCGCTGCCCCCGCTGCGCTAGATGTGCTCGTGCTTTCCGCCACACCCGTAAGCCCGCTACCGCTGCCAGTGTTGGTTCCATCCCCGTCTTGAGTTGCAGCTGCGTCCAAAATGGTGGGGAGCTGCGCTGCCACTTCGGCGTGGAAGCCTGTGCCGCCCTTTCTGGAGTCAATCTCCCACAGCAGGCTTCCCACATCAGACTGCAGGGCACTGATCACCCTCCTGCACCGCTGCAAGAGGTGCTCACTCTGCGCAACTTGCTGCTCCAGCTCCATCGCTACGCTGGGCTGCCCAAGGAACGCCACCAGCGGCCAATCCCAGCGCGCTTCACAGGTGCCGCTGCCTGCTGCTGTCACGGGGCCCCGTGTTGATAAGTATGTTTTCTACCCGAGGGTGCTCCGTTTGAGGCTGCCGCGTCGGTGGGTGTCCGCCCGCCGGGCTTTTTGGCCCGCTTTTTTATAACAGCCGTTGCTGCTAGACGTTTGGGGGCGCCGTATGTTTATATGCCCATGAAATGACGAACAAAACGCGCAACATTCAAATCCAAGGGTCTCAACCCACACCTCCCTGTAAAGCTGAAGTACAACCCATGTATACTCTTCTTGTTCCTCTTTTTTCACGCAAGTTCGCCTCTGCCAGCGTTTTAGATCAATCATTTGCTTCGAATGCCGTGGACCGAGGCTGACACGGAGGTCGCAAGGCAGACGCTGCCTGCCCAGCAACCTCCCTCACTGATACACCTGAATAACGCAGGATGCAGCATTCCGAGCAAAGTAACTCTGTCGTCAGTATTGGAATACTTGCAAAGGTACATGTTCCGTTTTTAGAGGCACACCCCGCCCCGCC
>JAAMXP010004753.1:0-16926 GCA_019693395.1 Ettlia oleoabundans | reverse complement strand
GCGCGGCCGCGCGCGCGCGTGGGTGTGGATGGGTGGGGTGCGTGTGCGTGCGCGTGTGCGTGCGTGTGTGCGTGGTGTCACATGGTGGGGGTGTCACATGGTGGCACACAATTGTGCGTTAGTTGGAGCCTTCCCCTGTGCTGCTGTGGCAACACCTGTGCTGGCTATGCTGCACTGCGCTGCAGGCCCCATGCCCTCATTGCCGACCAGCTGGCTGTCAACATTGGCACAGAGCTGCTCAAGATCGTGCCGGGCAGGGTGAGCCCTATACTTATAACTTTACTAGTACCTATACACATAAAACAGTGTGTGCAGCCGGTTTAGATAAGCAAAAAGGTTTCTACTTGTGTTTGCAGCTCTACTAGCATGTTGTCAGGGAGCCCAGTGCATGTTTCGCCACAGTTATGCTTGCTGCCGCGTGCCACAAGCAGTTTGGCCTGCATCCCGCTTCAGCCTGCATCCTGCACACAGTTTATTGGCTGAACGTGTATCCGAGCATCACGGCACACAGTTGTCAGTGCCTGTGTTGCTGATGCGGTACTGATGTACGCTAACCGCAGGTCTCCACCGAGGTTGATGCCCATCTCTCCTACGACGCACAGGTCATTGCAATTCTCTTGTACCTCACCATGCACTGCTTCTGGGTTGCGCCACCATTCCTGCCGACAGCTCTTTCGTCCGTACATGCTGCTGCCCCTGTGCCATGCGGGCACCTTTGCCGTTATAAAACTACAGGTCAATCACAACAGTGCCTTGTCATTTCAGCACTTGATCGCCACTCACATTGTACGTTTGTAACTCCTCTCGACTTCATCTGTTTACCTTTATATAGCTCAAATGCCCTGCAGGCAACCTATGACAAGGCGCTGCACCTGGTCGACTTGTATGTGGAAAGGGGCATCGACCCCAAGCGACTCTACATCAAGGTGGGTGTGTTGTGCAACGGGCTTTCCTTGTGGTTGAGTAAGTCAACGGTCGGGGAGTTTGGGGCAGTAGGTGGTTCGCAGCAAGATGTGCTGTTGTGCTGGCCAGCACACACACGTTGGGTTGGCGGCGGACCCACCACAGTGCACATGTTGCACCGGGCGCTGATGCAGCAGACCGTCTTCATTTGCGATAGTAGAGTATACTGTACCGCATGTCACCCATCGGTGTGCTTCATCCCGTTTTGCAGATTGCCAGCACCTGGGACGGCATCCGTGCCTGCGAGATGCTGCAGCAGGAGGGCATCGACTGCAACATGACCCTGCTCTTCAGCTTTGCTCAGGTGCGCACCACCCCGCTGTGTCATGCCCACTGCAAGGCTGCGCTGCAGCGTGACAGGTCTAAGCTACAGGCTTTAATTTAAATGGCTGCCCGCTTGAACCTTGCACTGCTCCGCTTTTACTTCTTCACTTAATTGGCACTCTGTTCTCGTATGGGCTTCCTCTATCACTCGCGTACTGCACACATTGATATTATCCGCCCCAGCCGTCCAACTCGCCTTTGCTCTGCAGGCGGTGGCGTGCGCTGATGCCGGCGCCGCCCTCATCTCCCCCTTTGTGGGGCGCATCCTGGACTGGTACAAGAAGGAGAACGACCGGGACTATGCGCCCGAGGAGGTGGGTTGAGGGGGCATTAACAAAGCACAGCGTCAGGCTCATACTGCAGGTTTTTGGGAGACTCACATGGCTGGAGAGTGGCACTTTGAGGATGCATACTACCAATGAGGAGATGTTTCAGTGCACTTGCCACAGTTTGCCCGAGTTGGGAAGCCACTGACCCCTGCGTTCCCCCATTTGCCAATGGCACGACTATTTATTATACCATTCTAAAACATCCTTCTGTTTCCTCTGATAGGACCCGGGCGTTGCTAGCGTGAAGCGCATCTACCAGTACTACAAGAAGTACAACTACAACACCATCGTCATGGCGGCTTCCTTCCGCAACGTGGGGGAGATTCGGGAGCTGGCGGGGTGAGGCGCAGCTGCATTGACTGTGATGTGATGTGGCCAGGAGAATGGCCTGATGTTGGGGCGAGAGTTCGAGCTTCGGGTTGAGGGGAGCATGGGGCGGGTTGGAGTGGGGGCTTGCAAGGTCCGTGGTGGTGATACTGGGGTGGCAAGGATGGGGCGGGGGCTGTGGCGTTCAGGATGGGGTGCCAGGGAGTTGTGGCGTTGGGTGCAAGCCAGCGGAGGCAGCATGGTTGCGCCTTGAGGAGATGCTTGGCTGGAAGTTCTTCCTGCACAGCAGCCACCCATTGCGTGTCCAGCATGCCTGTTATTCCTGTCAACTCTCCTTGTCTTATCCACACAGCGCCATCGGTGCCTGCCCTATGTCTCATCCTGCTACCCGTGCAGCTGCGACAACATCACCATTGCTCCGCCGCTGCTCAAGGAGCTGGAGGCCTCCACCGACCCCCTGCCCTACAAGCTCTGGCCAGGCATGGTGCGTTTTGCCGCAGGGTTTGGGTGTATCCTATCATCGCCACTTAAGCCCTGCCCTACACTACAACCATGGTTAGGCAATGGTGTCTCCATGGGATTCTGTCTGGGGGGTACATAGCCAGACATACAAAGCTCCTATCCTCACCATCTCCCAAGCCGACTCCAAAGGGCTGGGCACCTGCACCGCCATTGAGCCAGGGACTGCCTTCAGGGCACAGCAGGGCTGCAAAGTTTCGGCGGCATGCTGCCGGGTGTCACTCTTGACAAGTCAGCTTATGAACGTCCTGTAAGGATAACACTGTTGCCTGCGCGCACGCCCGCCCATCCCCCATCCCCAGCCACATCCCGTCACGCACGCACGCATGCACGCGGTCTAATGAAAAAGAAGAAGAGATTACGCAGAGCATGTTGTACCACTATTAGCATTGCCACCTCACGAGCCGCCCACACCTTGAGCCATCGATCCTCTGCTCCATCCTCTGCTCGTACTGCCCTTTCAAAATATTCCAGCCCTCGTGGCCATTGGCGTAATTTTAGTACATTCTCCTCTCCTCCATCATCGCACACTGCAGGGTGGGTGCGAGGACGAGCACATCCGCATGGACTTCTTTGCGCGTGAGACGTTTGATCGCATGCACGGAGGCGACAGGTGGGCACGGTATCTGCAAGCCATGGCTGCGTGCCTGTCTTCCCAAACGGATGTCAGTCACTGGGTGGGGTGCCCTGGGCAGGAAAGGCAAGCGTGCTGGCTGCAAGCAGTGCGCGGCTTCCTGCTTCCTATTGGCTTGTCTACTACTGGGTGGGGTGTCCTGGGCAAGACAAAGGCGAGCGGGCGTGCTGCAAGCAATGCCCGGCTGCCTTCTTCACCACCTTTCTTTAATTCCTCTCTTTCTTCTCTTTTTTATCTAGTGCGCATGAGCTACTGTGACCCGCTATCCCTGCGTCCGTCAACTTGCCTTTGGACACAGCAGGCAGCCCCACACACCATCTGCTCCTTCCTGGCCTGCAGGATGGCGGTGGAAAAGTTGCAGCACGGCATTGACAACTTCGCTGGTGAGTGCCAGCTCTTCAATGCCTGGGTGCTAGCCACTGTCGATGAGTTGGCGTTGAGTGGTGTGTACAGTTCTTATCTCTGGTGGATCGTTCAGACTTCGTGGGAGGGGCTCTGTGTTATGCTCCACTAGATACCCATGTCACCAGCGCACACACTGGTGTTTGAGCAGGAAGTCATGTTGCACCACCGCTCAGCGAAGCAGGTGCCTTCTAGGCTGGCACTTCTGTTTACATTCTCCATCACACGTTTTCGCCCTGCCTGTCGTTGCAGCCGACCAGCTCAAGCTGGAGGAGATGATAGCCGAGGCACTGAACAAGTGAGCCCGCCCAAACAAGCTGTGCTGACCGCCGGGACGGACGACTGGCAAACAAGATTTGTTGAGAAGCAGCTGGGCTGCACCTCCGCGTTACTCATGCTTGTGGTGGAAGACAATCCAGCGCCAACGCTACGCCACCTATGTGCCAACGAATGCCAGAAACATGAAACATTATGAAGCCAGCCACTCTGCTGAATGCAGCAGAGTGCAACAGTGACCATGCTGCCTCCCGGTAATGGCCAGCGTTGTCACTTCTTGAATAGCGGCCACCGTCTGCAGTGTTGAATCTCGGTCCCTCTGCATGCGCTGCATGCTTGCACACACGTACTACACAATTGTTTTCTTGCGGCCTGCCCTTGATATCTCTGTGCTGCCGCTTGCTTGCGCCCCTTTCTTTGCGATCATGCAACCGACCCCCTCCAACTTTTCCAGGTGCATGTATCCTGCACTCGTGTAATACATGACTCATCGAATGTGGAGGGTGCTAATCGTCTCTATGGCGACAGTATTGGGCAGCGTTGTAAGTTGTTGGGGCCTTTAAGGTGTGCGCTCCGAGCGCTGTGGCGGCAGTGCTTGAAGGACCGCCAGGGAGCGTGAGGCGGCGGGTCTGTTTTTTTTGAACAATGTCGCCTGTCGATGCGCAAGTGAAGCAACTCCTTGCGGCCCCACCCGCCGAACAGCAACGCGAGCTGTATTGCAAGGTGGGATGCCGCATGCGTGCGGCCGGCAAGCTTTAAACACGTACCGCCGGCTACCTAGTACTTGATTCTAGGCCGATGATGCGTAGGCGCGGGCACTTGCATGTTGCCGCCCGCACCCCGCGCCGCCGCTTGTGTGCTCCGTTTTGGGAGCTTGCTCACCGCTCATGACGGGCTCTCTCTCCTTGGTCTCAAGGTTGCTGCACGCACGCCACTGTGAGTGCAGTTGAAAGCTGGGCTGGGGCTGGAAGTACGCCTAGATGCTGGTGATGGCAAGGGCAAGGGCGTGTTTGCGACACAGGTGAGCACCAGGCGCTTGCGCCGTCAACGTTCCAGCTGCTTCAACGATGTGCTGGACCGACTCTGCCATAAGTATGGTTATGAGAACCAGAAAAGACAGGTATACATGGCAGCGCTTTTGAGATGTTCATTGTACAGGATGGCATCAAATGCTGCCAGCACTTCTGTCCTCCGTGCAGGATTTTGAACAGGGAGCGCTGCTGTTTAAGGAGCCTCCGCTGGCCGCTATACAGCACACTGCCAATCGGGCAGGTGGGGCACGTAGCACAGATGCGACTGTGTAGCAACATTGCGGGATATTGTGCGGCGGCAATTGTAATTAGGATACGCATGTCATATCCGTACTGCTTGTCGCCACTCCAGAGCATTGGTTTTATTTCTGTGTGTATAGATTCCTGCTTCTATCGCTGCTAACTGCAGAGGCTTGGGTATGCGGCCACTGCTTCCGCTTCATCGGCAGCATTGAGCAGCAGATCACACGGCAGCTGATGTCAGGTGTGACCGCTTGCTTGCTTGGCTGCTGTTGCTGGCTGTTTGCCTTGCTTGCTTGCTTGCTTGCTTGCTTGCTTGCTTGCTTGCTTGCTTGCTTGCTTGCTTGCTTGCTTGCTTGCTTGCTTGCTTGCTTGCTTGCTTGCTTGCTGCCTGACCTGCCTGTAGCTAGGTGTTCAGCTGCCCTGGTTGTGATGCTTATGCCCATGTTTGCATACTTTGCTTCCACGACTGCTCTGCTTTGGCTACAGTCCGCTCCAATCTTAGTTTCTCAACCCCACCCTCTCTCACTTGGCTGCCTATCTCTGCTTTTTCTGGCAGCAACAGCTCCTCCCCAATTTGTTTGCTCGCCTGCTAGCCCGTCGCAATTGGCTGCCTGTCTTCCAATCCCTGTCGACTGCCTGCCCGCCTCTGCTTTGTTTCTTGTGGCAGCTCGTGAGGCAGCCGAGCACCGCAGCGACGACTCGTCCTCCAACAGCGACGACCAGCACGCAAGTGGCAGCGACAATGGGAGCGACGGCTGCAGCAGCGGCGGCACTGAAAGCCGGCAGGAAGCTGCGCTGGCGCTTGATCAGGCTGAGCTGGAGGCGTTGGCATCAGGGGAGCTTCAGCTGCCACACACGCATGCCTTTCCTCTGCTCACGCCGGTGAGCAGCACTTGGCAGGGATGTTGCGAGCTGCCGCAGGCACTGTAGCCATGCCTTCTTGCTTGGGTGACGCTTTCGTGGGTACACGGCAGGGATGCTATGCCTGCTGCGATCAGCTGGGCCTCAAATGGGAACCAGTTGCAGGTTTTCATTGTATGCAGCGAGTGTTTTGTGCTCACTAGGTGCGGCATTTGGGTCTGTCCCGCGTGCTTTCATTCAACTTTCGCCCACAGGTGCGCTGCCCAGGGGGCTGCTTGGAGGAATGGTACTGCAGTAACAGCTGTGCAGAAGCCGCATGGCAGCAGTACCATCAGTTGCTGTGTGTGGGTCCTGAGGAGGAAGAAGTGAGGGGCCAAACTGCTGTAGCAAGCGGCAGCAGCGGCACCAAGGGCAAGGGCGAATGCAAGGCTGCAGCGGGAGATGTAGCATCAGGTGAACAGCGCTCACAGCGGCAGCAGCAAGACTCGGACCAGGAGCGACATCGGCGAAGGTCGCTACGGGAGTTTTTGCTGCATGCCGACGCCACCAACGACGTTTTTCGGCTGGCAGCGAACGTCGTCGCCCGTGTGTTGCTTGCTGCCCAGACGCGTCTCCTGGCGATGCAGCAGCTCCCAGCTGGCAGCAGTGGAAGCGGCAGCGGCAGTGGCAACCAACCAGAGCCCACCGGTGGCAGCGGCAGCGGCAGCCAGCCAGAGCCCAGCGGCGTTGAGTGCTGGCAGGCGCTTCTGGCGGCCTGGCAGCCCTTTGCTGTTGGGCACAAGGGACTGTGGTGGCAGTGCACAGCTGCGCCTCCAGAGGCAGCCAGAGGTGAGCTCTGACTGCCTCCACACGAGCATTCCATCATGTTTCCTGGTATATGGGAAGGGCCTCTGACTTTGCAGCGAGCGGTGAGGTGCAGCTGCAAAACTATCGTATCTCCGTTGGCAGCTTACACTGCTGGTTTCCAAGGGGTTATAGCCGCATGGATGGCGGGCTCCCGCTCCCAGGTTGGATTGCTCTTTCACGATGCTGCTGCAGTCCCTGCTATGCGCTCCTCTACCAAAGACATGCACCAGGTACGAATCGAAATGGCGGCTGTATCTGACCTTTGTGCTCTCTGCATGCGCCCCTGTACTGCAGACATGCGGCAGCTTGCCGCGGATTCACTGGAGCTCCTCACAGCGGCGCTGCCGCCGCACCTGCTGCGTCGCTATCCAGCTCTGCTCTCGCTGCCTGTCTGGGGAAGCATCATAGGTATGGTGACCATGGTTGTCCTGTGTCTTGCCACCATCGGTTGCTTTCACAAGCTGCCAGTGTGGACGGAAGAAAAACGAAGAAAGGTATGCTTTAGCCTGCTTGTCATATCGTAGCATTGTGCTACGCTGGCTCTGCCGCGCTTGTCCCTGCAGGCATGTTTGAGTTGAACAACCTCAGCATCTTTGTAGCCAGCCCGCTGCAACGCTGGCTGGAGCACTTGGACAGCCTGCCTGCAGACCAACAGGCAGAGGCATACGCCGCCGCAGGTGGGTGTTGCGCCTTTCGGCTGCTTCTGGTCGGTGGCAGGTGTGTCCGCCTATTGTGGCGACTTGAGATTGGTGGCAGGGGGTACGCCTTTGGGCTGCTTGTGGTAGGCGGCAGGTGGGTGCGTCTTGTGTTGGGGTGTGGCAGCAGGCCCTCCCATGCCATCCTCTGCTCTGCTTTTAAGGCATCCGCTGCCCAAGTGGTGAGACCTACCCTCTGCTGCAGCAACATCCGGCAGGCCTGCTGTATTCACTTGTAATTCACTGCTTGCTGGTCACCTAAGTCACAGACTATGTACATTCCTTATGCAAGACCTCCTATCGATTGGCCGTTAGTGCTTCAAAGACGTGCATCCTTTTTGTGCCTGCTCAGCAACTGCCACTCTTGACAGCCCCCGTGCTGAATGTCCATCTGCTTATGCAGGCCCCTTCATAGATGCGTTGCCAGAGGAGCTGCCAGGCTGCGAGGGCAACGCTTTCTACGCCTTGCACAGGTGCTGAGCCAGCAAATTCACCTTTTCAAACTGCTGCCATAAAGAACAGCTGCTGCAGCTGCAAGAGTCAACAATCCCAGCTTACTGCCCATCGCCCTCACGCCCTGCTGCCGCTGCTCCAACCACAGCTGCGTCCACATCCCCCACTTTCTTCCCATCGTCCTGTCGCCTTGGTGCAGTTGCTGCAACCACAGCTGCGCCCCCAATGCCGAGGCCTTCAAGCGCGAGCAAGACGAGGATGGCAGCGGTGCGGCATGCTGTTGGCCTGCCAGCACACGGTCAATTGCTGTGCTTCGCTCTAGCGTTTTTCTTGCTGTATTAATAGCTGGTACCTGTGGCTCCTCGCTCATTTTCTTACATTTGTTTTGCCTTGTATCAGTATCTATTATTGTCCATACGGAACTACTGCCTGTGATGGTGCAAAACTAGGTGACCTGGTCCACCTGTTGCAGCGATGATTCTGGCGCTGCGGGATATTCAGGCGGGGGAGGAGGTGACGTTATCCTATATCGGTGAGCACTTCTGCACATGCTGGGATCCCTAGTGCCTTTGTGCTTCTGTGATTGCTGGTCTTCGCATTGCCTTGTTCATTGTGTGCTGCCTGCGTGCCCTGCCCTGCGCATGTATTTGGGCGCAACTGTTCAAGCCCTGGACCCTTGCGTGCTTGTTGTATCATGCAACGAGGGAATGCCTAGCCCCCCATGCCCCACTGTACACTGTTCAAGAAACCTGAAGTCTGACCATCCCCTGCACCCCACCACCCTGCAGACGAGGAGGCACCACTGGAAGAGCGGCGGCAGCAGCTGGCAGACTATGGCTTCTTGTGTGCCTGCGACAAGTGCGCTGCAGAAGATCTGGCAGCAGCACTGCAGCTGGAGTGAGGGGCTGTAACTAAACATGCACATACTGAGCATGTGCTTGTGAAGAGGTTTGGCTCTCGTTGGCAACAGTTGTCCCAACAGGCAGACGGAATGCACACCTTTGCAGAAATCCCTGCTCCAAGCAGCACGCACTGCCTTGCAGTGACATCTTTTTCGGTGTGCCTGAGTGAACATTGGCTTTTCCAGTTGAACGGCCTGTCGACACGCCACCGCCGCCAGTCCTAGCTGGCATGACTTGTTCTGCAAGTCGTCAAATTGCGTTGTTTGGCGGTATGCAGCAACTTTCAGAACTTGATGCAAAATGGATGGGGCGGTCTCTGCTAGCTGGGCAGCAGCAATGCTGGACCAAGCGGCACTGGCTTATCAAAACGTGCCAGTCTGGGTTCTTGTGACAGGGCATTGTCTTTCATGCGTTTCACTAACCCGAGGATACACGCCGTACTGGCTGGTCAGCTGGCTGGTCGGGTTTGTGAGCGCATTCGGCGGTGGCATGACGTCGGCGTTGCTGTTGCAGGTATCACTGCATGCGATAGCAGGGATACCTTTATTCCCCGGCGTCCCAACGGGGGTACCGGCAATGCAGCCAATGTTGCCGCCACGGCGGTGATGCAACAATTTCGTGCCGACGCTGTTGCTGCTGCTTGCTGCTGCAGAGTCCCGGCATCGCCGCCATCGGCCTCTTTGCTAGCAACGAGGTTGGCCTGTGCTACACGTTGGCTTGGTGGGCTTACAATTACTTCCCAGGCGGCTGGGTTGCACGGCTTGCCGAGCTGCCGCCCGTGCGCTGCGCCTGCAATCTCGCCAGAGTCATCCTGCGGGCCAACACGGTGGTACAGCGGGTGAATGCGGCGGTGAAGGTGCACCCGGCCGTGGTGGCGGCGCCGTTGGTGCTGGGCACGCTGGGCGGATGCGGCGGGCGTCTACTGGTGGATGCGTTTGGGTACTGCGCTGGCTACCACAAAGGTGTGGGTGTGGCAGGAATTGCGGCAGCGCTGTGGTGGGGTAGCTTTGTGCGGTTGGCTCCTTGCTGCTGCATGGCAACATACCGCCCTTCCTGCTCTGTTAACGCTACACCGTTGCAAGCAAGCAGGCAAGCAGGCAAGCAAGCAAGCAAGCAAGCAAGCAAGCAAGCAAGCAAGCAAGCAAGCAAGCAAGCAAGCAAGCAAGCAAGCAAGCAAGCAAGCAAACAAGCAAACCAGCCAGCCAGCCAGCCAGCCAGCCAGCCAGCCAGCCAGTCAAGTTTGGCCGCTGCCAAGGGGCCTTCTCCTCACTACCCTGATCTCCTGCCCACCCCTTCCTTCCCCTCTGCAGGCCCCACACAGCTCTCCCACCCAGGCCACTCCCTACGCAGCGCCGCTCTAGCTGCCCTGCTGCAGTACGTGCTGGTCCATGTCACAGGGCTGCTCACCAGCCAGCAGGGACTGGGCCTGGTGATATCAATCTATGTGGCGCACAGCCTGGCATCAGACCTCACGTGAGTGGCTGCTCATCTATGTTGTGGAAGGCCGCCATGTGCTGCAGTCTGCTGCCCACACTACTTGCTGCTGCCCATCTATGCTGTGGCTCCTTTGACTAATACCAGAGCCCAACATCTTGCCTGGAAACTGCAGGGGCCAGCCATGCGACTACACGGCCGTGCTAGGCAGCCTTTTCCACAAGGTGCGCCTGCCTGCCTGCTGCTCGCCTGCCTGCCTGGTTGCTTCCCCGCCCGCATGCCTGCCATGCGACTACACTGCAGTGCTGGGCAGCCTCTTACACAAGGTGCACCTGCCTGCCTGCTACCTGCAAACCTGCCTGCCCTGCCTGCCCGCCTGCTCTTCTCGTCCCTCTCCGGCCCGTCCGAATATTTGCCCAATGCTTTTGTCCCCACTCGCTTGCTTTGCCGCCCACCTGCATGCAATGCTACTTTGCTGCAGGCGCCGCCCGCCTGCCCTGCCCAGCCATGTGTGCTTCCCCCTCCCTATGTCACCTCGCGCAATGCAACCGTACTCACCCTGCGTGCGCTGGCCCCCCTCCCCCGCACCCCGTCGCAGATTACACTCATCCCTGCGCCAGCTGAAGTTGATGCTGCCCCCGCACCAGCTGAAGCCCCAGCAGTAGCTCCAGCAATAGCGCCTGTGGCTTCCCCTGTGGACAGGCCGGCTGCAAGGCCCGGCAGGGTTTCGCGGCGAGGCCGGCGTCGCACCTCAGGAGCTGCTGGCTCGCCATTAATGTCTGGAGGGGAGCTGTCAGCTGACGAGGGAATGGCGGCTACGGCATATGTAACCACACGCGCACGGCGACGGTCGTCGCGCTTGATTTGGTGACGGCTTTCAGCCATTGATGATTTGATGACAGCTGACAACGTGGTGGAGGGGAAGCCATCGCTATCAAGGCACTGACAGCGACACCTTGTGATAGCACACACCCTTGGCACGCATATTTTAGTATTATGATCAGTCGATGCAGCCATGTGAGGGTAGCTCAAAGGCATCCGCAACCAATTGCAACACTGTCAACATTTACATCATTGAGCAGTACCATATATTGACTAGAGGTCTGGTTCTTTCACTGCATATACACAGGAGATGGGAGTGGTTTACTGCATATACAGAAGAGACAGGATGCTTCCACTGCCGCCGCCGCCGCCTGGCAGCAACTGTCGCCGCCACTTGGCAGCAGCTGGCGGTGAACTAAAGCAGGATGTTCTCGCCTGACATCGCATATAAAAATTGCTCCTTGCCAGGAATTGTCAGGGGCTGTCAGGCGTAAGGTCAGGGTCTACCGTTCAACAAAGTGTAGACAGGGATATGGTGGACATCGGGGTGGGTTTCAGCACACCACTATAAGCGGTGGCAGTCAGTTGGGGTGTTGGGCACGGCCCCCAGAATGGCTGTCGGCTGTAATGACACTGCTGCTGAGCTTTGACTTGGTTGGTAAAAAGCGGAGGGGCGTGTGTGACTCGCTTGGATATCATCTGGAGTGAATAGTCTTCACCCACCTCATACCAATTGATTCGTCTCTGGCTGAACAGGCTTGCATGGTTGGGAGGTGGCCTGGTCCGTGTTGGCTGGGCTGGGTGGGCTGACCTGCTACTGGCAGCATGCTTACAGATGCTGGTGTGCAGCCTCTGGGCAGTGCGCTTTGCATCACAGGCAGTTCTGGGCTTTCTGCACAGCACATGAGCAGCGGAACAGATAACTTCACGCAAGAAACACCAGCGTTGCTGTTAAAAGGAGTGATGTCGGCTGGAAGGGCACCAGGTTTTATAGCTCGACTTGTCGGCAAACACGCAGTTGAATCAAACACTCCGGCGGCTGGCAAGGCAAAGCATCTGCAAGCGGCCCAGAAACTTTTTGACAAGGGTAAGCGTGCAGGTACCTGATTCCAAACAAGGTTGCCGTTGCACTTCTGCAGCACACAACACAAGTTGGACGATGGTGAATGACCGCGAGGAATGCACGCAGGAAGAGGTTGTTGTTGATGTTGTTGTTGGAAAAGAACTGCGCACGACCAGGTGTCTGTGCTGAACTTGCTGCCACCCGCCATCATGCTGCTCACCCGCACTTTCCTCCTAAGCAGCAGCTTGTTAAGGCATGCGACCCTGTGGCAAGAAGGCAGTGGCGGCTACAGGCAGCTGCTGTTCTGCTGAACCCATCTTCTTGCCTGGGGGAAGGCTCCCTGGTCGCTGCACTCCACATAGGACGTCTTCACACCGGGCATCGCAAACAGACCGGCCTTCTTACGTGCCTGCGGAAGCATAAGCGGCAGTTTTTGCGCGGTTTGATGCCAGAGACAGAAGACAGCAACTTCACCCTGACCGTCAATCCCAAGCTCAGCTTGGGTGCACAATTGAGAGATTGTCCATCAGTAACCCCCTTGCGGTGCAAAGCAGTCCACGGCACCCTCTGATAGAGTGTTTGCGGGTGGTGGGCAGGGGGTCACAATGTGCATGCTACGGACCCTTGCATGATGTGTGCAGCAAAACGCAGTTTGGTGGGCGCAGGTGAGCTAGCAATGAATGAAATGCTTATCTGCATCACACCGCACTTATTGGGTTCAACAACCCCTCCCTTGCCAGCCCAAGTTACTTGTGAAACCAACCAGACATACCTGGCAGACATTGCAGGCCTTGCGCTGTGCCCCCTTGTAGATGTTGCAGTTGCAGCCAGTCAGACCGACAGCACCAACCCTGCAGCAGCACGCCAAACAGCGGCAACAGGCATAAGGGACAATAGCCAACCATGGTTTGCACAAGCTATCGGCAAATTCTGCAGAATGCACAGATAGTCCGGCAGGTTGACGCAAGGGGCAATGCATCTGGCAGCACCTGGCAGACTGGGCGGGCACATGCACCTGGCAGACCCAGCGGGCACATAAGTGGAATGCATGTCAGTCACAGGGCACATCTCCAACAGTTGCGTTGGGCAGCTGCGAGGGGGGAAGCAGCGGGCGGGAGAAATGCCCAGTCACGCTAGTCACTCACAGCGCACAGCCCTGTGGGTCGGTGATGGGGTTGAAGGCCTGGCCCTTGGGGCAGGTGGTGGTGCGTGTGTCTACGGGCTTGCCCTTCCAGCACTGCGGGGCAGAGGGCAGCATTTGAGCAGGTTGGGTGGTAACAGGGTGTGGATGGCGCTTGCGCCAGGATGGTGGTGTAGGGAATGATGTCTGTATCTGATAGGTTTGTTCAGGGGGTTTAGGCAGATGATTGCAGCGATAAGGCTCAAAATCAGATGGTGGAAGGCGAAGTGCCACGGTCAGCGGCAGGCAACGAGGGATGCCACACAAGGGGAGCGGTCAGCATGGCGATAGTGACTGAAAGGGACGGCCACATCAGATACCCCCCAACCACGGGGAGGCCCTGACGTCTGCAAGAGGCAGGCGTGCCATCAGGGCTTGTAGTTCTACCACGCCCTGTGACACTACCATCATATGCACTAGCGCACTCTGTTGCGGGACTCCCCCGGCAGTACGCGAGTCATGCTATAGCTACCGTGGGCTGACCCTACCTGATAGTACACAGCAGAGCAGCCGCCTGCTGCCACCAAGGTGCCGTCCTTCTTGCCTTTGCAGGGCCCGGGCTTGGCGGCCGTCAGCTCCTGTGGATGTGGGGGAATGAGGTTGGGGCGAGGCGGGGCGGTAAGGCAAGGATGTGAAGGCGCTGGCGAAAACACACCGCTGCAGGACAACCTGTTCGGCCAAAGTGATGTAGGCGGAGTGTCAAAGGCAGCGCTGCCATCAGCACCACCTGCCAGCCATCAGCAGCAGCGAGCGGCAGCGCCGCAACCCACCCTAGCGGCGGCAGTGCCAGCCAGGAATGCAACCAGGAGGTAGGCTAGCAGCGCGCGGTTCGCCATGTTAGAGCTAGCTCTGAACCTGCGGCAGGGTATTCTCTTGGGGTCCGGGTATCGGGGGACCGCCCGATCTGTCCGGCCGCTGCTCCGCAATCCCCACGCGGCTCGCCCAACAACAAGCCTGCCGAACGCCTACCTGAGATGTGAGGACCAGAGGGGACTTGCTGGAGGAGAACGAGCGAGCGAACAACAACGCGTTTGTTCGCCACCCGGTCTCATCTGTAGCAAGGGGCACCACAAGTGCCAGCTGCCTCCCCCGCTGCCAGCTGGCCATTTGCCAGCTGCCAATGCCCGCCACTACGTCACATGCCGTGACACCTTGTCCAGATATCGAGGTCACTGTGAGCAGGGAATCTGCTATAGCAGCACACTGGCCCAAACACAGGAGCCTGGCAATAAGTGGCCCGCACCGTCATTACTTGCAATGCTTGCCTGCCTCCTTTCACTTGTGCCTGGTGGCTTGCCCCTGTTAAATCATGATGGCAAGTGACTGTGAGATGAATGTTTTGCAGGTTTGATTTCCTGCTGCTGGAAAGGTTCACCACAGAGGCACGCAGATGCGACAGCGGCTGTGCCTCTCGACATGCGGTGGTGCGGAAGTGATGTGCAAGACTGGAGTGCAAAGCGCCTCCCAACAGCTAAGCGGTTGCAGAGCGTGTGGCGCAGGTTGCAGGTTGCAGGTGTGAGCGTGTCAGAACCAACACGTAGCGAAAAGCAAAACCAAGGCGGCAATAAAACTTTGGGCGTATTGTTTTCGGTCGGATGTATTCCAATGGCGAGCCAAGGTGGGGGTGGACTAGAAAGAAACTGCTGCCACCATTCCTGCTGCAGCTGCTGGGCTGAAACGGAGACATTGCCCCGCTGAGCCCCGCTGTGCTGCGCTGGGCCACGGCGACAAGGCAAGGCACGGCCACAAGGGGTTGGAGGGGATGCTGCAAGCCGGCCCAACATCGTCCTTACGTCCGTCCTGAAAGGCAGGCCATGCAAGCCGGGCCCACACTGTCCTTATGTCCTAAAAGGCAGGCCACGAGAACAGGCTGGCTCAGTCGCGGCGTGCGCGGCGGCGGGCACCCCCCTTAGGCTGCTCCTCCTCCTCCTCCTCATCGTCAGCCTCCTCCTCAATCTCCTCTGCAGAAAATGGTGTATAGGACAAACACGCATACTTCCTTGATAAGGAGCGGGAACAAGAAAAAGGCCGAGTGAAAGGCACCCGCCCCGCACAATGCAACTTTTTCTGCATACAGTCCATGGGGCCAAACACGCGCGGTGTTACGGATCCCCGCAACATGCCTGAAAACTCAAGCTGAAACAGAATGCCATCCGAGCAAGAGGAACCGATACAGTGCAGTGCAGCCCAGGCAAGACCAGTGCAGGCCCACCCAGCAGCAGCTGTTCATCCTGCTCCTTTGCAATCTCCCTTGCTGGTGGGCAGGAGGGGTCGGAGACCCCTGGACCCCATCCCCTATCCTGCCGTCCTTTCGGGGGGACCAGACATAGTGTCCAGGAGGGGTCCAGACCCCCTCCCACCTGCCCTACCAAACCACCCAGAAACCCACACAGACCCACCAGAAACTACAGCATCAGCCACTCACCCTGCTCCTCCTTCTTTCCATTCTTCCTTGCGGCAGCAGCCGGCTGCGGCTTGTCGTCCTCGGCGGTCTCGTCCCGCTTCTTAGCCTCACCCACAACGTCCTTCTGCAGCAGCCGCAGAGAGTTGGCTGGGTTGAGTGAGCGGGGTGCAGCCAAACGCAGACAGCAAAGAGGCTGGGCTAAGTGAAAGATCCCCAGACAGAGAGCTTGCAGGGATGACAAAGGCGCGTAGGCCAGGCACGAAGTCTTTTTGCTCAGCGGCAGTAATAAACCGCACAGCACAAAACATCGTATACGGCACAGCACAGCACAGCGCAGCAAGCCACCTGCTTGCGGCCGCCACGGGTGAGCAGCAGCGCCAGGGGCAGCGCGCCCAGCGCGGACAGCAGGCCCACAAGGTAGAGCGGGTTGGCCTCGAAGAAAGTGCGGGCCGGCTGGAGCTGCTCCGCAAAGGGCTTGAGGAAGGGCAGGTCGAACAGAGTGGTGACCACCGTCTTCAGCTGCAGGCAGGCAGGGAGCGCGGGTGCAGGATTGGGATGAGGTGGGAGGGTTGGACAGTGAGGGTTCAGACAGTGCTAGGAGCAGCTGGTGGGGGTGGAAAGAAGTATATGGAAGGTTTTCGGCAAGCGACCAGGGGCAAGAACCGATGCACTGGCCGCAATTCACCCAGATTTGCGCAGCCTGGCACAGGTCAAAACGGAAATTGTGGAGAAGCAAGCACCCGCCCCATGCAAAATCGGATGCAGCGACCGCAATGCACCCAAAAAGCCTGGCTCAGGCTCGAATGTGAGTTGTGGCAAATCTAGAACCCGCCCTGTGTCTTAGCAACCAACCGGAATGAGACCACCCGCGCAAAGCCCTCGTGTGGTCCCCGCACGATATGCCGCTCCCAACATGTTTCTTTACAGTGCCCTTCGCAACGACGCTACTACCTCCGCACCCATCATTCAGAACCCAACCACCCACGGCTAGTCACACACCTCGTCCTTGGCTGCCTTTGCACCCGCCCCACCCACCTACCCAACCACCCAAACATGCATTCACCACGGCACATCACCCACCTTGTCCTCGGTTGACGTTGCGCTCTCAGCCTTCTTCTTCTCCTCCTCAGCCTTCGCTTCTGCCTTGGCCTTCTCCTCTGCCTCCTTGGCATCCTGCGGAAGGGGTGGGATGGGTGGTGGTGGGTGGTGGTGGGCGGG
>JAAMXP010004738.1:13226-24900 GCA_019693395.1 Ettlia oleoabundans | reverse complement strand
TGACGCCACTGCAGGCGGCTGTGGGGGTGGTGCAGAAGGGCCTGCGCCCCCCCATCCCGCCAAACTGCCCACCGCCGCTCTCAGACATCATGCGCCTGTGCTGGCAGCGGGACCCAAACGTGCGGCCATCATTTGAGCAGGTGCATGGAGCGGGGGCGGGTGGTGGCAGTCAGACGAGGGGGATGTGTCCCAATTGTGAGCTGGGCAGGTGCAGGGCGCAACAAGTCATAAACCGTGCCAGCGTGGTGTCACGCTCGTTAACCCTGCGTTAGCGTGTATTGCCGTCTATCACCCTGGTTTGCTCCCCTCGGTCCGCTCGCCTGCAGCTCAAGGTGAAAACTGAGGAGCTGCTGGAGGTGTATCGCCAGCAGGACAGCGCGGGAGGAGTGAGGAAAGTGGCATCCACAGGCGTTACCAGCAGCGGTGGTGGTGGCGGTGGCCTTTTGGCACGCCTCAGGTCCGGCGGTGGCAGCAGCAGCGTGCGCAAATGATTGTGGGTGTAATGCCGCCTCACGCGTCGAGTCAACGGAGTGGTGCTGCGAGGCAGGTTTCCTTCTCGTTGCGGCCTGCCCTAGCTCTGGGTCCCCAGCGTTGCACTCGCCCTGCAGCCCTACCTTAGCCCAGCTGGGTGACCAGATTCTTTAATGCAAACTTGGGCATTTACTTCTACCCTGTCCTTTGCCCAACCATGTCCCGTCATGCGATAGCGGGAGAGCTTTTGCGAGAGGAGTGGAGCGGTTTGTGTCGTGTTCCGCGTGTGCGTGTGGTGTTTCGTGTCTCCTCAGATTCCCCCCACATCTTTTTTCCCCAATTTTGAGCGCCTTTGCATGTTCCATCCACCCCTCCGCACCCTTTCCATCCCTGTCTGTCGCCCCTGTGCGAAACACTAAAGATGAGTGTTGAGAGCCCTCCAATGCCCCCTTCCCCACCTCTGCGCCCTACCTGGCTTTTCACACAACCAATGCATGAGCATATACGACGCTGTTGCAACTGTAAACAGCTATTAACTTGGTTCATAAGGAATCAACAGCTGTTGAAAGAGATGTGGCATTGGTGGTCATGCAGCTCCCTTTGGATGGCAGCCCTAGCACAACCAGCAAGACCTGCACACCCAAGATGGTCTGCTTCGAGGCTGGTCACAGCCGCACGCTTGCCTGCACCCTGGCTTGCCCCCCATGCACCTGTCTCTCTCCATCCTTGATCCCATTGCCAGTTGTTGTGTTGCTTACTCCCCTTTGATCGCTGCTCATGAGGGCAGGAGGATTGTGGTGCAGTTTACATCTGGATGACTCAAAAAGGGTTGGAGAGGCAGGGGTGCCCTGGCTGGTGGGCATGTTTGCAGTGCCCAATTCTCCAAACCGGAGTTTGTTCCTAATAGCCGTCGAAGAGATGTGGATGGTGCTCATGAAGCTCCCTGCCAGTCAGCTCCTCTGGAGGGATGCGTCCCGCCTTGATGGCCTCCCGCCTCGCCGCTGCTGCCGCTGCCACTGCCTCTTGCGTCGGCATCCTCTTCTCCTTCTGCCACGTCTTAAACTGATCCGCGCTCATCCGCCGCTGAAGGGACGGCTCTTGTTGCCGCTGTTGCTCGGGTGCAGGTTGCAGCCCCTGCTGCTGGCCCTCATGTTGGGGCGGCAGTGGCACTGGCATTCTGCACAAGCTGAGGTTGCCAAGAAGTGGTGGAGGGCACACTTGCTTCATCAATGCTGGCTTTGAGTGTGCTGGTGCCACGTTGGCTTTCTGCTGTCAAGAATTGGACGTGGAATCCTTGCAGCCTTGCTGATCCCCTCTGATCAGCCCTAACACCCTATGGTTCCCGTCAAGCTACTGCTATTCACCGCTTGTATTGCCTGGTGCCTGGCCGGCGCCAAAGCGCAGCGCATAGCCCTGATTGGGGGTGGGGTAGCCGGATCTGCAGCTGCCTATTATGCCAGACAGGCGCTGGGAGAGCAGGCGGAGATCGAAGTGTGAGTGGACCTGGCGCCGCCCCGCACACTTCACCAGTGACCTAATGCGCCCGTGCGAAAACCAGACATTGACTGCTCTTCTCTGCACATTACCCCGTGCCAAACCTATTTTTGCAGTTTTGAGCGGGATCAACTGGGAGGAAGGGCCCGTGAAGTAGAATATGACGGTGTTACACTGGAGCTGGGTGGGGACCAGCTGCTGGCCCTATGGCTGCTCACCCATCCCTGCCCCCGACTCTCTTGTCACTTTGCCAGGGGTTGCAGCCCACAATCCTGCCCACTGCTGGTCCTCTGTTCTTCCTCACAGCCCGCTGACTTGACATGTTGGGTGCAGGCGCATCAATAGTATGGCACAAGAACTACCTGGTGCGGGATCTGGCGCAAGCAGCGGGTCTGGAGCGGGAGCCACCCCCCGCCGATGGCCTCTTGGCCCTGTATGATGGGCGGCAGCTGGTGTTTAGAGAATCGCCATGGCGCCTGCTCACCCTCTTCCGACTGCTGTTGCGCTACTGGTTCTCCTGGTTCTCCTTTCGCCCCGCCCCAGCAGCCGCCTTTGTGAAGTTCCAGGGTGCGTGCGGGGCAAAGGACGCGCTAGCCGGCATGATGCACCCAAGGCCACTGTTGCTGCTCTGTTCATTGCTGTTAGTCATACAACGGCTTCAATCCGTCGTCTGCTGTGCAGGCATCTATACACTCCTGGACAAGGGCAGCACCTTTGAGCGCCCCGACAAGCTGCTGCAGGCGGTGGGCCTGTACGACCTGACCCAGGTAGGTGCCAGCCTGGCTCCCCCTCCCCGCACGCCCTCACATGGCTGCTGCACACTCCATCCTCTCCTGCCACATCCGTCCACTGCTTTGTTGACGATGGTAATAGCTGGTGGTTCTGCCAGCACCACGACACCTCTTTTCACTGTTGCCAGGGTGGCCACAGCTTCAGGGCACAGCTGACAGCCAAGGCCTAGGTGCGACATGCGGGCTGCATCACCCTGCCCTTGTCCCTGCCCTCCTGTGTGCCTGTCTGTGACCAGCAGGCTTCCATGTTTGAGTGGCTGCGTGAGGCATACGGCACCTCTGCCGACACGCTGGGGCAGGAGCTGATAGCGGGGGTGAACCGTGTGAACTACAACCAGGGCAACCAGCAGCTCAACGCACTGGCGGGTGGGTGAGGGTGTGGTCTCTGCCATCATGTGGGCTGGGCATAAGAGCACCCTGTGATGTGGCATGCTATGCTAGTATGTTTGTTTGTGGGTGCTTGAGTACAGCATGGCTGGGTGGAGCATGGTACCTGCACGTCGGTGTTGCCCATTGGTTCACTTTGAGCAGCGGCATGGGTGGTTGGCAAGCAGCTGCCGTGAAGAGCATTGACAACACGTGTGGCGGTACCGCGGTGCAGGCCTTGTGTCCATGCTGCCTGCAACCGAGCCCTCGCTGTTCCGCATCAAAGGCGGCAACAGCCAGCTGGCCAGTCGCGCGCTGGAGCTGGTGAATGCCACAGTGCACCGCCCCGCCGCTGTCGCCAGTGTGGAGCGTCTGCCCGACGGTCGGTTCCGCCTGCAGGTGCAGCAGCAATGCTCTGCGGGATCTGGCCAGTCGGCTGGGGTGCGGGAGGAGGCAGTAGGTGGGATGCAGGGTGGGGCAGGCACCTATGATGCCGTCATTGTGGCCACCCCCCTGGAGAGCAGCGGCCTCGGCTTCCCAGGGCTGGACCTGCCCGTTATCCCCGCACGCAAGTACCAGCAAACTGTGACGACAGTCATCAAGGGGGCGGTACGACCCTCCTACTTTGGCCTGTCAAACATGGACTATGGTGCGTGTCTGCATGGCTGGAAAACCATAGGACTGGCGTGTCAACATCAGGCTTGCTGGAGTTCCTGCATTGTGAGACGCGCAGCGCTCTAGTGATGCGCTTGGTGTTGAAATGGAACGGCTGTTGCGGCAACGTCCCCACTACCCATACTTGGCTACTGGCCAGTGCAGGTGCTGTAATGGTGACTGATGAGGCATCTGTGCCCTGGAGCTCGTTGAGCCTGGTGGGGCGCACCGTTTCGGACAACACAACGCTGTGGAAGATGTTCAGCCGGGAGCCGCTGCCACACGCCTGGGCCTCAATGATGTTCGAGCAAGGCAAGCAGGGGCTGCCGGTTGGTTTGGTCAGTGTCACTCACTTCTGGTTGCAAGCCTGCTGCACCAGTTGAACATGTCCTGCTGCATGGTGTGACAAACATCCGAGTATTGCCTGTGACTGCTGCTGCATTGGCGCCCCCCCTTCCCACCCCCGCAATCTGCCGCAGGTTTTGAGGTTGTGGCGACCAAGGTGTGGTCCACGCCCGGTGCGTACCCCAGGTGCGGCTGCGCACATGCCACGCATACTCGTCAGCACACTACTCAATGCATGCTTGTTGCTGGGTGGGCAAGCTGGTCCACCCTCGCTTTCGGCTTTGAAGCAGGGAACTGTACCTCCTTCGTTGCTCTGGTTGTTCAGTCAACCCAAATACGTTTCGGTTGTGCCCTGCAGTTTCGACCCACCGGAGGACTTTGCCCCTTTTGTCCTGGCCCCCGGCCTCTACTACACGGCCGCGCTGGAGAATGCGGTGTCAGCATTGGAGGTTGCTGCTATTGAGGGGCGCATGGCAGCACTGCTGGCAGCCAAGCATCTCAAGGGGAGGCCAGTGGCGGCAATGCAGCTCAACCCAGGGGCAGCAGTGCAGGATCAGCAGCGGCAACAGGTGGAGAAGGCCAGCGGAGATGTGCTGTCTCAGGCGGGACAGGCCGCTGCTGAGCAGGAAGGGGCGGCTACCGCGGCCTGATGGCGCTGGTTACCAGGCAAAATGACAATGTTTGCACGCATTATTGCTGAATGTTCCACTTGCTTTCGTATTGCTCAGCACAGCTGGTTTGCCCAAAATGCTGTGGATTGAACATTGAAATGGATCAAGGGAGGCAGGATGATCCAGTTGAGGCAAGGCTTCCTGCCAGGATGCACGACGCGACAGCTGTTGCCTGCAGCTGTTTAGTTGCACCCACAGAGTAGTAGCCAGCTAGCTAGTTTCCAGGCGCGTCATCTCGCAGGCCATGGACTCGCGCCGCCGCTGCTGAGGCTGCTGCCTGTGCAGGGGAGCTCTCCAGCAGGCCCATGTCGGCGCTGCTGTCCGCCAGCATGTCTGCCGACTGCCCGCTCTCCATCGCCGCCGACAGCTCCATCTGCTGCAGGTGCTGGCTGCTAAAGGCGCGGTGGGAGGGGTTGGGTGGGGAGGGACCCTCCGCTGGCTCGTCCGCGTAGTCAGAGGCGCCCTCGGGGCTGCCTGCACAGCACGGCATAGCACAGCATGGCATGACCGGTTGGCTGCCTTTGTGGCGGGCTGTGCACAGTAATGCCAAGGCAGGCGAACAACTTTATCATGCTGAATCAACAAGCCAGCAAGCAACCACGCATGCCAGGCAACGCCCACAACAGCACCATGTGTGACAGCCATCAAAGCAGGGTTTGGGGCCATGCCGCGGCGCGACTCACCCCCGCCCTCCTCATGCTCGTCGTCAGCCACGTTGCCCCAGCTGCGCTCACGCCCCATGACGCTGGCGGGTGGACTGGTCGAGTAGAACGGCTTGCGCATGCTCCACTGCAGCCAGTTAGCACTTGGATGCAACTGTTATCAACCTATGCCTGCCTGGCCCCAGCCCAAACTGCCATGCATACCACCAAACACCACCACCACAACAGACATACGTCATCTCAACCACACATGACGCGATGTTTTGCGACATCACACAAATCTGCAGGGGTTCAACCAACAGGGTGGGGCAGGCCGCACCTCTGCCTGCCTGAGCCCCAGTTTTCCATTGTCAGGCAGGGCCAGCACCATGGAGTGGCGGCCGCCCGCCGCAACACTAATCACGCGCCACCGCTCCGGCCCACCCGGCAGCTTGAGTTCCACTGGTGAGATGCAATTCTTCTGGGCGCCAGTGCCCAGCCTGGAGGCAGGAGGCGCAGGTGGAGGGGCAATAGGTGCCATGAGAACAAGGCAAGCAAGCAGAGCTAGCCAGGTTTTCAGTTGCGGTAGGGTGAGCGATTACAGCAGGGGCACATTTGACATCCTGTAGGCAATCCCAGGATAAAGGGAACAAAGGCAAGAGCTGACATCCCGCAGGGCAGTTGGAAGGCGTGCGGCATACATATATTATATCGCTTCCATTCCCCTTCCAGCCCCCTTTTGAGCCGGCCCCTCCCCGCGCACCTGCCAAAGGCCCCGCGCCCCCATATGAAGCAGCGTCCCTCATCTGTGACCACTATGGTGTGGGTGCCGCCGCACGACCCCTCCACCACGCGGTGACCCTCAAGCGCCTTCACCTGCAACTCCACAACCACATGGGGTCATCCCGGTCAATGTGTTCAATGGTAGCATCACCAACAGAAAGGCTGGCCATGAGAGGCAGCACACACATGAAGGTGCTGACCCACGTTACTTTCCATCACAGTGCCAAGGGCATAGCAAGCCATCGCTGCTGCTGCTGGGGCCACCCGACCTTTCATTTGTGTTGGACAACCCCCCACCTTTTGAGGCCTGAGCTTGGACGACCCAGTGCGGTCGCCTAGCCCAAGCCTGCCGTACTCTCCACGTCCCCACACATACACCTCTGCAGTCAGGAGTGTGGGTGGCAGTTAGCCAGGTACCAGGGGTACAGGTGTGGGCCAGCACCTCTGGCAGCAGCAACCCTCCCAGAGCACGCAGGCAACGATTACAGATTACAGCTTTTCATGTTGGGCCCGCCTCTACAGCTCCTGCTATGACGACAAATTTGCAGAGATAGAGAGATTAGGAAATAGAGAAGCAGCAGGGTTCCCACCTCCCTCTGCCGATATTGCTAGTGAGTGCCAGCCGCCTGCCGAGACGTCAGCAATGAAGACACCCTCCAGCCCCACCACTTTTTCTGGGTGAGTAGCATAGCTCGTGGTGCCGTTGCCCAACATGCCTGTAGCAACATGGCAACACGGCGACCATCGCATGCAAACAGGCAAGGCAAACCAACATGCCAGCCCTTGGCCAGACATCCCACTCCTTTGCATGCACATGAGCGCAAAAGAGGGAAAACAGCACACGTCCTACTGGAGAATGGTGCCTGCTGTCAAGTATCACATCGCTGCCCCTCGGGATTTTTTACCATGACAACCCCAGCCATGCCTGCTGCCCTGTCCACGCCCAGCACGCACCAAAGTCGTTGATGCCCCAGGTGAAGCACTCCCCCGCCGCATTCAGGGCCAGGTTGTGGAAGGCGCCGCACGATATGTCCACAAAGTCGCCGGTGGTGTCTATGCGGCGGGGAGCGCGATTGATGGTCATGCTAAAGTCGCCCCACGGCTCACCCCACATCCAGATCTGGAGGAGGGAATGTGTGAGAGGGATGGGGAGACACAGCGGCAGCAGCCAGGTAGGAAAAAG
This sequence comes from Ettlia oleoabundans, assembly GCA_019693395.1. Classification (NCBI taxonomy): domain Eukaryota; kingdom Viridiplantae; phylum Chlorophyta; class Chlorophyceae; order Chlamydomonadales; genus Ettlia; species Ettlia oleoabundans. The sequence continues at coordinate 17,501 of JAAMXP010004738.1, read as the reverse complement.
GGTGGAAACCTATATGAGCAGCTGGGAACGTGCACAGGGAACAGAAGCAGCAGCTGTGCGGCGCCCGTTTGAGTTGGGCAAGTGGAATCACACTTCAGCAGGGCGCATTTACAATGACTGCGAAGATAAAACCTACGAGAGTAGGTGGCAGTGCACTTCCAACTCCAGTCCCCTGCACACAACCACCCAACCCTGCCTCTACAACCCAGTGCTGCAGCCTGCGCACCTCCCCGTTTTCTGTGAGCGCCAGTGAGTGCATGCCCCCTGCCGCAACCTGCTTCACGCATATGCCATCCAGGCACTTGATTGGTGTCAGGATGTCACGCTTGTCTGCCGGCAGGCACTGCCCATACTCATTTCCACCTGCACCAGCGAGCCCTAGGGAGTTTAGGAGGCCAGGCTGTGCTGGGAACACAAACGGTGGGCACAGGCGCCTATGAACTGAGGGATGGGCAGATAGGCAGCCAACCCAGCATGGCTTCGCTTTATTCTGGTTCACTTGACAACAGGGTTCTTGCCACAGCTCCTGACATGCAGGCAGCAGACACGTGGCAAACCCAGCTGTCACAAGGCGTCAACCAAATGGTGCTCTAATCAGTGTTACAGCCACGCTCACCCCAGGCCCAGCACTGCCCCGTGTCATCCAGCGCCAGCACATGCCAGCCGCCGATGGCCGCCTGCTTAATGCGCACCCCCTGCAGCCCTGTCACGCGCTGCGGCTTGCCCTGAGGCTCACGATGGCCGTGACCCAGAGTGCCTCGCGCGTTCCAGCCCTGTCAATGCACACCACACATGTCCCATCAGCAATCGTGAGCCAAGTGCTGTGTGGTGACCCACACAAGGTTGGATGAAGGCATGAACGCAATAGCAGCACGGCGGGACAGCCTATTGGCTGCAGCGTGCTGCAGGGCGAGCTGGCCGGGGAACAGTAGCAGGCGCACCCATGTGATGACGCTGCCATCAGCATCAATGGCCAGTGTGTTCCGGCTGCTGGCCACCAGAGGAGAGCAGCCAAACTCGCGACCGCGGAAGCGGGTGCCTGCAGGACGGCACACAACCATACCTCTATGCATCGCAAGCAATATAAATTCAGCCAATCAGGAGCCTGATGGTTGTAACATACAGACCATCATGTGTTGCATGCTAATATGCTCACCAAGGCAGGCTTCCACCACCTTCGGCGCAAGAACATTATCTGCACCCACAGGTGCGGGGCGCGGGGCGCGCTCCAGGCCCAGCTGTCCGTCCTCATTCACCCCCCAGGCAAACACCACCGCCTCTATGGGAGGGTCATAAAACCAGGCAGGCAGACCCTCGCACAGACTGCCGACGTGGCTGCTGCCGCCCACTGAGCCTGGCGGCAGGGAATGCGGCACTGGGCTGCCGCCCGTTGAACCTGGTGGCAGCCAAGGCGGCACAGGGCTGCCCCCGTCAGCTGGCAGAACAAGGCCGTCCCTGTCGCCAGCCGGGCTACCCATTGGCCCCTGATCGAGATGCAAGACCGCCCTCTGGGCCAGCGCAGGCTGAAACTGCTGGGCGCCTACCCGGTCATTGAAGGCTGGGAGTTCACCCTTAGCAGTGATCACGCAACAAGATGTCGGCCAGTGTGATACTGCGCTACAGACACATTGCTACAAGCGCGGCCATCCCGTCGACGTCTTTGCCCTGCTGGCGCCATGCCATGCCCCTTCTCCTGACTCCTGGATTTCTCAGCTCGTACCCATTTTGCGACATTTTGCGCTGGTCCCGAGACCGCGACTGGCCGTTGTGAAGGCCAGCACGCGCACGCGCTTCCTGCAGCGCCCACCCAGGCTCGAGAGCCAAGAGCAGGGCAGTGGGGCGACAGGAGTCAGCGTCAGAAAGGAGCGGGCCCTCGGCGGGCCTGAGCCACGATGCCCGAGGCGGGTGACGCTGGCGAGCAGGGGAAACAGAAGGAGCAGACGGAAGCAGCAAATGCGACGATACCGGACAAGGTGAGAAGCGGCGCACAGCCCTGGTCCTCACTGTCACGGCGGGGCGGTGCACACACCATGCGGCGTTGCCCGCACAGCTTGGTGCCAGCTGCAATGCTTCAGCTGTATACTTAGCTTCACCGGCAGAAGTTCGTTATAGAACCCCTTGTGCTCTGGGCTGGTTAACAATGATGCTGGCCTGTTGGTTTGTTTTGGGTATCATTGCACGCTGGCCTAGCAACCTGTGGCTACATCCGTTTCCTGCTGGGCGTCTGCAGGTGCAAGTGGGTGGTAGCCCGCTCTACATTGTTGACAAGAAACTGGGCAAAGGCGGCTTCGGCCAGGTGTATATGGGCCGTCGGCAGCAACCAACCAAGGAGAAAGATGGAGCCAATGCCAACATGGTGCGCCAGCAGTGTTTCCACCAGCAGGAGGGTAGTCAGCAGCACCATCGCCAAAGCGTGGCACATGGTGGTCCTCATGACGTCCAAAGTGCAGTGGGGGCATATGTTAAGCATGCAGGGGCAGGGATCAAGCACTGCAGCTGCCCTAGCGGAGTGAACCTTGCTGGCGGTTGTTGCTTGCAAACACCTCTGCCACCTATGCATCATGCAGGTTGCGCTCAAGTTGGAGCACCGCAGCAGCAAGGGTTGTAATTACGGCCCGCCATACGAGTGGTCTGTGTACGGGTGGGTTTAGGGTGCAGCAATCACCCTGACGGCCTCAACAGTTGCGGTTGTTCCATCTGCTGGCCCAACTGTATGGTGCTGCTAGCTTGCCTTGGGCCAGGCTTGAAATCATCCTTCTGGCATGGCTGGCTGCGGTGCAGGGCGCTGGGTAACATACCGGGAGTGCCGAAGGTGCACTACAAGGGACGGCAGGGCGACTTTTACATCATGGTGGGTGCAAAGTGGGGCTTGTGGGTTGCCGGGGATGGCCTTGAGCCATCTGCAGACACACACGGCTTTGCGGAGGTGCAGGGGCACAAAGCAGCAGGGGACTGGGCAGAAGTGAAGTGGAATGTCTGTAAGCGCGTCTTCACTGCACCGGCCAACCGGATGAGCATCCCGATCTCCGTGCTCGAGAGCGTTTTCTATCAAATGGGTCAGAGCGCTCCCGCCCACCCAATCCCACCATATTCCCGCTGCAGGTGATGGACATGTTGGGCCCTAGCCTGTGGGATGTGTGGAACACCCAGGGCCAGGTCATGTCGCAGGAGATGGTGGCCTGCATAGCGGTGGAGGCAATTGCAATACTGGAGCGCCTGCACGCCAAGGGGTGAGCTGCAGGGAGGGAGAAGAGGCCCTGTCGTGCTTGCACTGCGTCAGGCAGGTGACCACATCTGCTCCTGCCTGCTCCTGTGCCTAACGTTCTTGCACAAGCAAGAAAATGGCCTTCCTCCTACTGCGGTGCTGCAAATGACTGCTGTTTGTTGACTTGCACTTCTCCGCACCCCCTCATGTTCCCTACCGTAGCTTCGTCCACGGCGACGTGAAGCCAGAAAACTTCTTGATGGGCGCCCAGGGCTTACCCAACGAGAAGAAGCTGTGGCTGGTGGATCTGGGGTTGGCAACTCGCTGGAAGGTGGGGATTTTGCCAGCACATGCTATGGACATTGCTCGTCTGTGGCCGGGCTGGTGTAGCAGCCGGACGTGTCTCCGCTCAACTGGGCAGGCACAGTTTATAGCGGGGTCCGCCTCGTTCGGGCATGCATGAGTGGGCAAGACGTTTGTGTGAGTCATTCTTGACTTTCTGGATGTTTGTGTGGGTCAGCAGCATCACCTTGTCAAGTGGCGTTCAGTTCTGCCGCCGCTGCGGCTGGCGGCACGCGATGCGTATCGCTGCCTGCTGGCATTTTGTGTTGGAGCTGCGGGCGGTGCCATCCTGCCTCCTCCCTTTCCACGTGGTTGCCTGCAGGACGCGGTGTGTGGCACTCACGTTGAGTACGATCAGCGTCCCGATGTGTTCCGCGGCACTGTGCGGTACGCCAGCGTGCACGCGCACCTTGGGCGTACCGCCAGCCGGCGTGATGACCTGGAGAGCCTGGCCTACACACTGCTGTTCCTGCTGCGTGGGCGGCTGCCATGGCAGGGCTATCAGGGCGACAACAAGGGCTTCCTGGTGTGCAAGAAGAAGATGGCGACGTCGCCCGAGCTCCTGTGCCGCTACACGCCGCCGCCCTTCCGGCAGTTCACTGAGGCCGTGGTCAACCTCAAGTTTGACGAGGAGCCAAAGTGAGTCAGATGTCTTTTTGGGGGGGGGAGGAGTGCCCATGGTGTGTGTGAGTGTGCGTGAGTCGTGCGTAGTAGTAGTGTGTGGGGGG
>JAAMXP010004738.1:0-13219 GCA_019693395.1 Ettlia oleoabundans | reverse complement strand
ATGGGGATGTGTGGGGTGCGGTGGGTGGGGGTCCAGCGGTGCCAGGGGCAACAGTGATCTTGTGGTTGAAGTGGATAGCATCAAACCGGCCTGGGAGTAAGAGTTACACGAGCAAACACTCCATTAGGCTCGTACTAGGACTTGCCAAACAGTGGTGATGCTGGTGCAGCAACAGCACGTCCTGGTAGGTATTTGCCCAACTTGCCCGCCTGTCGGCTGCCTGGTCTCCACCGCCCTCACCATCCACCCCCCTCGACTGTGCCGCAGGTACGCCGCATACATGGAGCTGTTTGATCCACTGTGCGGTCCTTCAGGGCCCTCGCGCCCGCTCATGGTGGGAGAAGGCGCAGAGGGGGCCAAGGTGCGGTGTGCAACTCGCTGGCATGGACATTACACCTGCAGTGCATGTGCACTGAGCCTGGCAACCAGTTCTTGTCGCTGTTCGTTTGTGAGGATCCAGCGCTGGCTCAAGGTGCAGCCTGCCGTGTACTGCACCGGCACTGGGCAGTCTGTGTGCCAGCCAGCGTCCCCAGCATCAACCCCACACTAATGCACAGCACAGTGCAGCCAGTAATCACCCTGAGCTGCCCACTGACAGCTGCGTTTCTTTTGGTGCAATGGTGCTGGGGCGCAGGTTGGTCAGAAGCGTGGGCGTGAGGGTGGCGACACAGCTGACCTGGAGCTGCCCACCCCCAAGAAGCGCATACGCCTGGGCCTGCCCGCCACCCAGTGGATCACGGTGTACAACGCGCACCGGCCCATGAAGCAGCGGTACCATTACAACGTGGCCAACAACCGCGTGCAGCAGCATGTGGAGAAGGGCAATGATGATGGGCTGTACATCTCCTCGGTTGCCTGCTGCCAGGACCTGTGGGCGCTCATCATGGACGCCGGCACAGGATTTGCGCAGCAGGTCTACGACCTCAGCAACCAGGTGGGCACGGGTGGGAGGCACGGGATGCGATTCTTGCATGGACAGTTCTTGTTCAACTGCGAGGGTGACTGGGCTGGTAGGTTTTGAACCGGGCGCTGCAAAGCTGGCGACGGGAAGACAGGTATGGAGGGTTTGGCATAAGGCAGCACAGCGTGGGGCTGCAGTGGGTGGCCTGCTTTCAAAGGATTGCCTGCACTGCTGACATCAATGTGCCAGCCTGGACAACTTTTTGGCGGGCTGCCTGCAGTTCCTTCCCAAGGACTGGATCATGGAGAAGTGGGAGGAGGGCTACTACATCACCGCAATGGCAGGTGCGTGCACAGGGTTCAGGCTGGGGCATGCACGAGACGGGAAACATGGGCGAAGAAGGTGCCAAGCTGGTGGCGACATGCGTTGGGCCACTGCAAGTTGGCATTTCCGGCCAGGTCCCTGGTGCTTTGGGATGTGCGTGCGCCGCTTGGCTGCGGCTGTGCTGGTTTGAGGGATTGGTTCCTGAGAGGAAGCACGGGTTACAACACCCCTGCCCTCCTCCCCTTGTTTTGTTGCGCAGGGTCTGCCGCGGGCAGCAGCCTGGTGGTGATGAGCAAGGGCACGCCCTACACGCAGCAGAGCTACAAGGTGTCAGGTGAGGTGCAGTATCTGGGGATTCAAAGCACGGCTGTGCTTGGGTGCGGTGTATATGGGGTCCGGGGCAGTGTGTGTGTCTGTTTAGTGGTGGTGGTGTTGTGGGTGGGGCGGTGGGGGGGCGGCGGCATGGCACGCGCGGAAGGTTGGTCACACGGAGGCCTGCCAAGACTCGAAGCTAGAAGCCAGGGCTTGGGCAGTGATTATGCCTTCTTGCACCTGTACTAGGCCTGCTGCAGCGCTTAACGTTGCGCCGTGTGCGGGCTTCCCTTGGCTGCAGACTCCTTCCCCTTCAAGTGGATCAACAAGAAGTGGAAGGAGGGCTTCTTTGGTAGGCTGCATGCTCCTTCCATAATGGGGTGGATGCATTGCAATGCTGCTTGTTGGGGCGCAAGACCAGCGGAGTGCTGCAGGACAGACATGCCAGCATGCCAGCTGGGAATAAGTTGCCACCTCGCTTCTTTTTGCCGACCATCCACTGCTATGCGTGCCTGCCTGCCTGCTGCTGTTTGCAGTGACGGCCATGGCTACCAGCCATTCGCGGTGGGCAGTGGTGATGAGCCGCAATGCAGGCTTTGTGGACCAGGTGAGGGTGGGGGCGGCAGGTAATGGGTACCATAGCTGTATTCAGGCAAAAGGCACCACCACCAGTTGTTTCTGGCACCCTCCCACACACTTTTGACAGCAGATGTGCCCACATACATAAGCTGCATGCGTGCCTGGCCCTTTCCCCACCTCCAGTGTGTGGAGCTGGACTTCCAATATCCCTCTGAGGGCATACACAGGCGCTGGGACGCGGGGTACCGCATCACCAGCTGCGCGGCAACACCAGACCAGGCAGCCTTTGTGCTCAGGTGGGGTGCAGGGCAGGGCAAGTTGGGAGCGCTGGACCGTTGGCCGTCCGCCTTGCTGTTGCCGTACTGCCATGTGGCACACCTGTTGGGGCCGCTGTTTGAGTGGGCATGCCAAGCCTGGCTGTTTGAAGGGCAGAACCCCCACCCCACCCCCCACACACCGGCCCCCGTTTCATTCACCCCTCCCTGCCCCTTCTCCTCTCCTGCTTGCAGCGTGCCCAAGCGGCGGCCAATGGATGAGACCCAGGAGACACTGCGCACCTCGGCTTTCCCCAGCACCCACGTCAAGGAGAAGTGGGCCAAGAACCTGTACATAGCGGGGGTGGCCTACGGACGCACCGTCAGCTGACACCCTGCTCCTCTGTCCCTGCTTCTGCGCCAGCAGCACCGAGCCCCAGCCGGTGCTCTCGATATGAACACCTGCTTCCGGTGGTTAGCTGGTGCAGGTTGCCCTTCTGACTATTGCCGCTGGTTGATGCCCCCATGGCACCGCCACCGTATGCCGCCGCTCTATTGCGGCCTGTATCGCTTTGACACCCACGCATGAGCCGCACCACAAGCACCCCAACCCCCCTGGTATTTTCTCTGTGCCCTGTCCCCCCCGGTCTTCATACCCCATTCTTGTGGTGCTAACAACCTGCACTTGTCTCGTTGACCCGCTGCTGCTACGCCTTATATTTCCTTGCCTCTCTTGCTGTGCCTGCTGCAGACCCCAGGCGGCTGCCATCTGGCACCTCCCCTCTCTCTGTCTCTTGGCCCAACCACCGCATGACCTGCAAACCACATAGCTGCATTTTTGTCACCCCCATCACATTTTCCTTGCCTTGTCTTTTGCCCCTCACGCCACAGTCCATCTCGAGTACCGTGTGCCTGGCCCGCACTGTTGCCATCCCCCGCCACCACGAATCTGTAGCGAGGCAGCGGCATGCTGCAACCCATGGTGCATGCTGTAAGCAGATAGCTGCATAGCCTGCATTTTCTTAACAGGTGTGCAGCAGTGGTAAGCAGGTCGGAAGTTTGTGGTAGACAGATAGGATATTAAGATGGCAAGCTGGGAGGGGATCAAAAGTCGGCATGTCGCACGCAGACCAGCGATGAGGGCGTGAAGTCAGCGCGACACAGCGGGCACTCGGGCTTCTGGTTGCACCAATCGGTGATGCAGTGCCAGCAGAAGACGTGGCCGCAGGGGGTGCCAGTGGGGTGCACCCGCGCCGACAGGCACAGCGGGCACTTGCGGCTGCCGGGCACCTCTCTGCCTGCGTCAGCTGCAGGCAGCCGCCCGCCCCCTCCTGTTGCCTCTTGTATGGTGTCTGGCATTGGCTTCCCATCTTCCGACAGCAGGATTGCATGTGCCTGCCGCTGCGCTGCCAGCCCCTGGCCGCCTGCTCCCGCCAGCAGGAGCTGTGGCAGCCCGCCGTGCCGCCGCAGCAGCCACAGCAGGCCTGATATTCCGAGCTGTCCAAACAGCAGCAGGCCAAGGAAGCGATAGCTGGGGCGCCCGTCAAACGCGCGCCCCAGGAACAGGTAGCGCACACCTGCGCAATGCAGCACAGCACAGCGGCGGCGGTGTAGGTAATGTTTATGGCACAGGAGTTGACGCAGCAGTGGCCATTTGTGACAGCAGTGTGAACAGCAGCAGCAGCACCAGTAGGGGGGGTGGCCCAGGGCCGCTCCTGCCCCCTGGGCCCCCCCTTTCCACCCGCAGTTTGCCCCACCTGTCAAACGCTTGGAGGGTTGATAGTAGAGGCCAAAAACGTAGAAGAGGGCAAGATGAATGCGCAACAATGTTGCCCCGTGCTCTCTAAGGAAGGCCAGTGCTGCAGGCAGATGACAAGTCACCGGCTGCGCCGCCTCATGCACCACAGCACCCAGGTGCCGCGCCGCTTCTGCTAGCCGCTGCAATAGCAGAGCTGCCGTTGTCGCTGGCTGCTGCTGCTCTGCTAACCTCTGTTGCTCTGAAGCTGCTGAGGCACGGGCCTGTGCTGCAGCTTGCGCCTGCTGCCAGGCCAGAAAGCCGTCGTCCTGCGGCGCCGCCAGTAGGTCGGCCAGGTAGGGACCCAGCGCTTGCAGCACCACCAGAAGGCCACGTCGAGCGGACCCTGGCAGCGTGCCGGGTGCACCTGCCACCTGTATTATATCGCAATACTCCTCCCCAGGTGTCTGCTGTCCCACTCCAGTAGTCAGCGCAAAGTAGAGGAGCTGAGACAGGGCTCGGGTCTCATCGGCCCAGCGCAGCGCACGGCGTGGCCCCAGCACCCGCCGCACCGCATCGTGACAGGCATCTGTAAGGTGCTGTAGATATAGCTCGTCCTGCACAGAAGAAATGCCGCAAAGCCAAGGGGGAACAGGGCTAGTCAGATGTAATGCAGTGGAGGAGGCAAGGGGCGGTGGCGGCACCTGTGTCTGCTGCCCTGGGGGGAGCGGGAGGGGTTTGGGGCAGTATGGCCCATCTATGATGTACCTTCTGCTGCGCCCTGATTAAATTGGGCTGCGCAGCGGGCGGAAACGCCTCGCCAGGCTGCCGAGAAGAGCCGGACTCCGCCATACCCCCTTCCGATTTCAATCAGGAACTCAGAGTTCAACGGGTGTCGCCCATGATTTGGCGCCCATGTGAGAATTTTTCTTCTGACGGTAGCTCCAGCTCAGCCGGTGTTTCGCCTGAGCGGAAAGCCGCATGAGATTGTTTGGTACGTGTATACAGCTCCGCAGTTTATCTGTCGAGTTCCGAGCCAAATGCCCACCGCCCCTGCGCGTCTTGGAATGCTGCCCGTCTTACAAGCGCGCCTAGCAGCCGGGCGCCAGAGGAATATGATTGCAGAGGCTGCAGGCATCATGGCCCAGCAGCGTCAGGACGCACAGCAGGGAGCGGCAGCGACACCGCAGGAGCGGCCAGCTTTGTCGGTGCTGACTGCCAGCCCCACCGCCACGCAGCTGCTGGCCCACTACTTTGCCTCCCAGCTGCACCCGGCAGACTGTTACCTGCTGTTTGGCAGTGTGGGAGCAGGAAAAAGTTACTTTAGGTGCGCTCGGCAGTGAGCATCTTGCAGGTGGTGACTGCAGCGTGCTGCTCAAGATCTAATGCGCCGACTTCTGCCGCCATACCCTCCTGCCACCTGCAGCCGGGCTTTCATCCGTGCTGCCGCTGACGACGAGGAGCTGCCAGTCCCATCTCCCACATTCCTGCTGCAAAACATTTACACAGATCATCCAGGTGACAAGACCCGCATGGTCGCCACCTGTGCAGATCCCAACCCACAGCTGCAACCCGTCCACTCTGCTCCTGCCTGCTCCTTAATCTTGACAATACAACGGTGAACGGTGTCTTGCACTTGTCTGGCGGTTCCTCCTGGCGCAGGCCCACCCATTCATCATTTTGACCTGTACCGCATGACTGAGCAGTACGACCTGGCACGCCTGGACCTGCGCACCTCCTTCTCCCAGGCAGTCAGCCTGGTGGAGTGGCCAGAGCGGCTGAGTGCTCAGCAACAGCCAGCTGAACACTTGGCAGTTCATATATCAATCCTAGATGCAGCAGAGCAAGAGCAGCTACAGCGGCAGCATGCAGCAGCAGGGGGGGGCTCCAGAGTAGGAGGCAGCGGCTGGGGGCCCGGGGAGGAGGAAGGGGATGAGCAGGACGGCAGCAGTGATGAAGAGGGCAGCAGTGACGTGCGCTGGCGGCGGATCTGCCTGCAGCCTGCTGGTCAGTGCTGGCTGCCCCGCGTGCAGCTGCTGAACCGCTACCTGCAGAGTGAGGGATCACGGCTTGGCTGCTATTTAGAGGACGGTTCGTTGTAGCAGATGCTATGTTGCTACAGGTAGTTATTGAACTGTAATGAATGGGTCACCAGTGTGCTCATCAGAACAAATGATGGCCTGGACTCGGCCAACTATCACTGGCAAAAGAGGGGTAGTATCTCGGGGAAAAATGGAGACTGCGCTACAAAAAGCAAGGAATGAACAAAGGAGGGAGACACAGACTGCATAGCAGTAGCTCTGTACACGGGAGGGACACATGCCAAATAAAATGAAAGGATGGCATTCGCGTTGTTAGTGCAGCATTGGTGCAAGGAAAGACGTGGCCATGATGTTGCATGCCAGCAATATTCACTCCGCAGGGGATATCAGGCTTTTGGGTGCTTGATGTTCTGGGATCTGGGGCCCCAGGCCTCGCACAGCCTGCGTACACAATGATGGGGGGCCTCTGTACCAGTCATGGTCATGCCCGCTCCAGCACCCAGTCGGCGATAGCAGCGTTGATCTTCTCGTTGCCCTCCTCCCTGACCAGGATGTGCCACATGTGATTGACCAGGCGCAGCGTCTTGTCCTCAGACTGCAGGGAGGGGCACGGAGGAAACAAGTGCGGGTGTGGGAGACGCGGGGGCCAGGGGTGGTTACCAGGGCAGCTGGGCTCCTCCAAGCTTGAAGGGCAGCGCAGCCAGGCAGCTGGGCAGCCATGTCGTGCTACCTTGGAGCGCATGTAGAGTGCCTTGCTGCCGTCACAGTCCACCATTGTGTCGTTCTCGCTGTGGAACAGCAGGAAGGGTATGCTGAACTCCTCCAGGCGCTGCAGAATGCAGGAGGCAGAAATGTCACAGCATGACAAAGCATGGCACAGTGGACGTGGGCAGGCTATGCGCTTTGCAAATAGCATGTGGCAACATGCCAGCGGGGGTGTGGTTGTGCGGCGAGCGCACAATCAAACTGGGTGTGTAAAGTACTTGGCATCAGGTATGCCTCCCAGTTGCAGGAGAATCAGCCACATTGGAGCCTGGCAAGACACTCGTTACCGTTTCGATCTGCCTCCCCTTCTGTCAGTCATCCCCCTGCCCCACATACCTGCATGCACTGCTCGGTGATGCGGAGGTACTCGCTGGCGTTGCGCACCCGCGTGTTGACGTGGCACACCAGAGGGTCGTTGTCCCACTGGGCCTGCACCGTTGTGATGGGGCAATGGCAAGAACCAGCTCGAGACCCAGGCGCTGACATAATGTGCGGCAAACCATCCTGGTTGTCCCAGGCCTAACCACGCAGTCAGCATCCATCAATCAACTGGCTGGGGGTGGCAAATGAATCCTTCATCGTGCACCTGCTTCACGCCAATCCGCGCTTGAAACCATGAGATGAACAGTACTGAGGTCGTGACAGGCGCACATGCAAATGGAACCCCCCCCGCAGCGGACGCCGTGCAGCACTTGCTTTACCTGGATGTTGGGGTAGAGTATGTTCTTCTCGGTCGCCACGATGGCGGCTGTGGGCACCAGCTTGCTCAGCAGGTTGGCGATGGGGCGCATGTATGGGTTGAGGCCCTTGCGGCTCACCTTCTCAAGGGAGAGCATGGGGGCCATCAGCACAGCGCCCCTGCAGCATGCAGGGTGCGCCAGTAAGGGCAGTCGGGACACAGAACACCAGTGAGGGACGACAGCAGGCATAGCACGTCAGCGGGCGCTCAGGATACCAGGCACAGCCCGTCCGGGGCAGGATGATTTGCTAACTAAGCAAGCGGCGACATTGCCGGCCCAGAACCACTCAGGTGTTGTTAAGACAGCCGAGGGGCCTATCCACATTCGGAGCAGATGGAGCAGGAAAAGTGCAAACAAATTTGCTGGTATGTATTGCTGGGCAGAACCACTGGCACGCTCACTTGATCAGCCCCTCTCCTGAGGCCTTGTCTGCCAGCACCGCGTTGAAGGCAATGCAGCCTCCCATGGAGATGCCGCAGATGTAGACAGGCAGCCCCGCAAACCCGGGCACATCCAGCGTTTCGTCGCGCACAGCCCTGCAACAACTTGGGAGCAGGCGCATCAAGGACAGCACGAGGGGAAGGGGTATTGGATTAAAAGGCGACAGCGCGGCACAGCCCCGCACCAGCTTAGAGCGGAAAGGGTTGGCGAAGCAAGCCGCAGAACCATTCAACCCATGACCAGTGCGCCAGTCATCGGCTGCAAGGCAGCCGAAGAACGGTGCGGCCCACGACCCCCGCTCTGCACTGCAACCTCCCTGCGTCGAGGCCCACTGAAAACACGAGAGTAAAGCGCAGCTGCCAGGTTAGCCAGGCAGCGCACCTGGCCAGCTGCAGCACATCCTCCACATAGTCCTCAAAGCGCTCCACGTAGAACCGCAGCCCCTGCTTTCCCTCGCTGCGCCCGCAACCCTGCAATATAGATGAGAGGGTGCACGCACGCGCACAACACCATATAATGAAAGAGGCTCAGCGCTGCTAGAGATGTTTATAACCACATCATCAGTCATCATTTGCCAGAGGAGGTGACTGCAGGGATGGGCAAAGGTGTTGATGGGTCAACGGCGGTATGCAGGCCATAGGCAGCGTGCCCACCTGCAGGTCCAGGCCGCACACGCTGATGCTGCGCTGGTTCCACTGCTGCACCCAGCTATCCTCGTACTGGGGTGGCTGCCCCAAGCCCTGCAGGCGGGTCCATGGTCATCAGCAGCAGGCATGGATGAGTGGCAGGAATGCATGGATGCAGGCGGGCAGGCAAGTGATCAAGAAGGCCAGCACCACCCACCGAACGTACCAACACTGCAACACGTTGATTGGACACAACATGCCAGCAGCATTCACGAACCGTCTGTTTGAGAACTTCAAACATGAGATGCGCGCCATGGCCATGGACAAACAACACCACAGCCTTTGCGTCTGCGGGTGCTGCTGGCCAGAAGAAGGTCTGCAGCTCCAGCCCGTCGCGGTTGACCATCACGCGATGCTGGCCACGGGGCCCTAGGTACACCTCCGGCTTGACCTGTGGGCGCAGTTTGGTGGGCAGTGCGGGGAAATTTGGGGACAGTGAGGGTAGTCGTAATCGTGCAACAGCGGTACTGCGTGCGAGCCAGTGAGCGGGCAGCTACCCGGCGACAGGTGGTGGGCGGCTGGCGCCCAACCTTGCAGCAGCCCTGGGGCGGCCGCGGTGCCTGCAACGCACCTCATCATAACAAGTTGTGGGGACGCCCACAGGTAGCGACTCGGGCAAGCGGAAGGTCGGCTGCTCAGCTACTCCTCCTGCCGTCTGTTTGAGCTTCTCCTCCAGCTCAACAACCGCGCGTTCGCCTGCCATGTCGATCACGGAACGCGTTGCTCTTCCTGTTGCTGCCGTGGTGCTGCCTACCGAGCTTCAGTGACGCAATGCCTAAGCAGCAATACCTTGTGCACAGAGCCGCGATAAAACTTGATCGATGCCGAAGAAGCGCCAATTGAGCTTCAGGTGACTATTGCGGGAGCGGTGCCACGCTGTATTCTATTCCAGCCCTTTCTTATTTACTGAGGTCTCCCAAACGGCGTCATCAGGGCCCTTTTCGTGAGCCACATCGCCGTTCAAAACAAGCGACCCCCAGGGGCATAGGGTTGCGCTGTCACAACAGGCCTGAGGGTTAGCCTCCTGCGACCTGGGGGCGGTGCACAGACATGTTGCGACTGCGGCAAGGCCAGCGGCTGCTGGGGCTGCTAGGGCAGCAGGCCAGCCGTGGGTTCGCGGCCGAGGCCGCCTTGGCGGAGCAGAGTCCCTATCTCCGCTTTGGTAGCCCCTTTGCGCAGCAGCTGAACCTCACACCAGCACTGGCGCAGTTGCCAGAAACAAAGGCAAGCCGGGGTCTGTTGATGTTGCCCAATTGCCAGCGTGCCGCCCACGGCAGCGCAGCAGCAACGTGCGCTGTTGACTTTTTGTTCGCCTTTTCGTGTTACAGAAGCTTTAAACTTGCACCAGTGGTACAGGTGCAGCAATGCTGCCTTTAACTCAACCCACCTGTCAACACATAGCCCATCCTCGCAGGTGACACGCTTGCCCAACGGTCTGCGGGTGGCTAGCGAGGCGGTGCCCCATGCTAGCACCGCAACTGTGGGAGTGTGGATTGATGCCGGTAGCCGCTATGAGACAGACGCCAGCAATGGCACTGCACACTTCCTGGAGCACATGGCCTTCAAGGGCACCACGGTGAGTGGGTGGCGGCTAAATGGTGTGGCAATGGTGGTAAGCTGGCAGTGGGCTGCTTGGCCGCAGCAGCTCATCAGGTGTTGCTGGGCTTTTGACTTGACTGGGGATCAGCACCGTGCATGCAGACTCTAACAAGAATGTAGATGTGCGGAAGTTGTGGTGCATGCAATCCAAGGGGACATATGCCATGTCCCAAAGCACCTGCTCGTGTGCATCCCCAGCTGCTGTTTATTCGCTGGCTGGCTTGACGTGGATGCTGGCACCTTGTGCACGTTGTTGCCTGCAGACCCGCACGGTGCGTGACCTGGAGGTTGAGATTGAAAACATGGGCGGCCACCTCAATGCGTACACCTCCCGCGAGCAGGTGCGGTGCCCCACCCTCACGAAGCATCTGGCCGGTCAGCGACAGGGTGGAACGGATATCAGGACCATCAGTGCTGGTTAGTGTGTAATTGGAGGTTGTCTGGCTCCAGTGTGTTGCGTCAGAGCTGGAGCACCAAGCAGGCGTTTGAGAATGGAGACCCTGCCGCAAGAAAGTGCTGCTACCCCATCACCATTGCACCAGTGCACTACCGCCGGCCCCCGGTTCAACAGCCCTGACAATCAAACTTGCACGCCATCCCCATTCGCCACTCACCGCACCTGCCGCCCTCCTGCCTGCCGCGCAGACCTGCTACTATGCCAAGGTGTTTGAGAAGGATGTGCCGCAGGCGCTTGATATCCTGGCCGACATACTGCAGAACTCAAACCTGGATGAGCGCGCCATTGAGCGGGAGAGGGACGTCATCCTGCGGGAGATGCAGGAGGTGCGGCATGGGGGGTGGACGCATGTATGGGGATGTACTGCGGAAACACCTCACGCCACACCTAGGGTTGCAGTCGCCGATCTCCTGAAGCATGTCCAGGGCAGCGCAGTAAAGTGCATGCGTTTTCGTCGGATCTGACAGCTTCAGGCATAATGCCGGTCCTGGCCAACTGCCTGGCTGCCCACATGCCTGCCCCAGCAGTGTGCGTGGTGCAGGTTGAGGGGATTCCCGAGGAGGTTGTGTTTGACCACCTGCACGCCACAGCCTTCCAGCACTCGCCATTGGGCCGCACAATCCTGGGGCCTGCTGAGAATGTCAGGTGGGTGGGGCGGGGCGGGGCGTGCAGCACGGGCAGAAAAAGGTGTCTGCAGCAGGAAAAGCAATGCGCTCCCTCCAACCAGCACTGCATGCCACAACCCAACCCCACCTTAACTTGGGCTGATGCTTTTTGGCACTAGTGTTTTTGCAGACGGCACAAGATGTTACAAATCGCACCCACCCACACCCTCATTCATTCAAGTAGACCTGTTTGTGTGTGTATGTGCAGGAGCATCACACGCCAGCATCTGGCTGACTACATAGCTGGCAACTACACCGCCCCCCGCATGGTTATCTCTGCTGCCGGTGCCGTCAACCACGAGTCGCTGGTGAATGCGGCGGAGAAGGCCTTTGCCAAGCTGCCTTCCAGCGGCAAATCGGCAGGGGAGCTGGTGAAGGAGGTGAGCAGGGGCAGGGGAGGGATGAAGGGAAAGGCCGGGCTGGGGAGTGGGGTTTAGACATGGAGGGGCAGACTTGCGGAGGCAAAGGGAGTGGAAGGGAGATGATGGGGCTCAGGCTAGAAGATAGCATTGGGAGGGGCAGGGGCGAGGCAGGCGTCTGGCAAACTCAATAGGGAGCTATGGAGCATTTGGGAAGTAGGTGGAGTGCCGTCCGGCCTTTGTGCAGATGCTGGTCTGCAAGCTGCTGTCCAACAAGTATGTTGTCCCTCTCATTTGCTTTGAGGGCCCAGCTCCCTGTAAATCAACCCACCCCATCCTCCACCCCCTACCCATGTGACAAACCCCTGCACGTCCTACCCATCCATGTCATGTGTTCGCACACCGCAGGCTCCCGCCATTTTCACGGGCAGCGATGTGCGCATCCGCGACCCCGACCAGCCCAACATGCAGTTTGCAGTGGCCTTCAAGGGAGCCTCCTGGACCGACCCAGACTCCATACCACTCATGGTCATGCAGGCAAGCCAGGGGCAGGGGTTTGCTTGGTCGCACCGGCCTCTTGCTGGTGGCTTGGACGTAACATTTGAGTCCAACGCATGCTATGGGCTGAGAGGGTTGCAGGCCAGGGCGGGGCAGGGCAGGACAGAGGAGCATTAGCGGCAAATCTGCTACAGCAAACTGGGGGCAATTAGCGCAGAAGGCTGGCCCTCCTGTTGTACCAAGCCTCTGATGATTTATAGTTGTCCTTGATCGTGTTGTGTGCAGACGATGTTGGGTGCGTGGGACAAGAACAGCGGCGCTGGCATGGACATGGGCAGCCGCCTGGCCCAGACTGTGGCCTCCAACAAGCTGGCACACTCATACATGGCCTTCAACACAAACTACCACGACACAGGTGCGCAGGTGACAGGCTGTGCATGCGTGGGATGTTGGGTTAGTGGGTGAATGGGTGAGTGAGTGGGTTTGGCAGATTTGCATGCATGTGCATGTGTGTCATGGCGAGGGTCAGTGGCGAAGCGGTGGTGTCAGGCTGTGATCACCTGCCACGACAGCTCAAGGAGAGGGTACTGCACAGCCTGTGGGTTGGTTGTGGTGAAGGCAAATGAGGGATGAAAGCATGGCATTCCTTGCAGCACGCTCGCGCAGGCTCTTTCAAGGCAATCCTGGCTGCCCTGCCCCTCCCTACTAGCACACATACGTTTATCCCCCCCATGCTCCCGCAGGTCTGTTTGGCGTGTATGCTGTTGCTGACCCTCAGAGCGACCACGAGGACCTGGCATGGACGGTGATGAACGCAATGACGCGCATGTGCTACTCGGTGAGGAATGGGGTGGGTGGGGGG